>JAQGBW010004464.1:0-13727 GCA_034698625.1 Julus scanicus
GTATCCTGCACATGTAAAACACGTTTTTTTAGACCAGGTATGGACCTGTTAAAGGCTTTACAGGGTGTCCACTGACCGTTAAAATCAGAAAAGGAAAGTACATAATGTGCTTGTATATTTATAGGAAAAGTGCTTGAAATTTCTGTTAATTGGAAAAATGTTATATCAAATCATTTTCAGAATTTTGTAGGAATTAGTTTTGGGGTCCTTAAAATTTTAAAGGGTGGACCTTAAAATCCTTGAATATTTCAAAATGTAATGAAAAAGTGATTTTATATTTTATTAATTTTGTAAAATGATAAGATACAGGGTGGCCCAGACTGTCAGGTTGTAGTATCGAAATCTCAAGGTGAGAACTTAGGGCATACAACCGATAGCACTAGAATTAGGGGTTGAATTTTACGTTGATGACGTCATTGGGACTTCCATGTTTGGTTGACCCAGTTAGCATTTTAACGGGTCTGGTGGGGGTAATGGTGCCCAAATCTCGTCGCACTCCAAACTGCAATAAACTGGTTCTTAACCAATTACTTAAAATTTCTAAATTCAAATTGGCGCGACGGTCTTTGTGTCCTTAGAGCACCTGGTGAGTGACTAATAATGACCTGAACCCAAATATCTCTAGGGAGTTTTGATGGCTTTTGGTGTGTAGTTGGTGTGCTATATATTTACTGGAAAAAACGGTTAACTAAATTGAATAGCCACGCCTTGCCCATGTTCATGAAATTTAAGCCCTAACTGACCCTAGTCTTTTGGTCAAACCAATTATTCGAAAACATTCTGGTTTATTTTAGTTTAGAAATAGACTTTTTTTTAGACATTTTTAGATTTTAAATAAATTAACGTGCCTGAATATTTATTATTTTTAAGTTTTGGGTGGCTAATTGAGATTGAGGGGAGAAAGAATTGCAATATTTGAGACCTTTTGGAAAAATCCTGGAATCTTGGAAAAATTCATTTTTTTGTTTGTTTTGGTAAAGTCAGTGAAATTGTACTTGTGTACTAACATTGTTTGTGATCAATTTGATGAGTTTGGGAACTGTTTGTGTTCCCAAAACTCCATGAAAAGGAAGAATTGCAATATTTTGAGACCTTTTCAATGATTATCTTGAAAAAATTGAGGTTTTTTGTTTTTGAAATGTCAGTGAAATTGTACACGTGTACTAACATTGTTTGTGAACAGTTTGTGTTCCCAAAACTCCATAAAAAGAAAGAATTGCAATATTTGAGACCTTTTCAATGATTATCTTGGAAAAGTTGAGGTTTTTGTTTTTGAAAAGTCAGTGAAATTGTACATGTGCACATTGTTTGTGATCAATTTGATGAGTTTGGGAACAGTTTGTGTTCCCAAACTCCTTAAAATTTTTCCTTAGAGGTTTGGAAATTTCTGTTGACCAGAAAAATCTGGAAAACGTTTGGGGAATTTGGATGCCTAAAATTAAATTTCTAGGATAAGCCTTCTTTGTATGTTCCAAAACGTATTTTTGGGACACTCTACTTTTCAAAAAAGAATTGCAATATTTGAGACCTTTTCAATGAATATCTTGAAAAAAATTGGGTTTTTTTGTTTTTGAAAAGTCAGTGAAATTGTACAATTACACTAACATTGTTTGTGATCAATTTGATGAGTTTTGGAACAGTTTGTGTTCCCAAAACTCCATCAAAAGAAAGAATTGCAGTATTTGAGACCTTTTCAATGATTTTCTTGGAAAAATTGAGGTTTTTGTTTTTGAAAAGTCAGTGAAATTGTACACGTGTACATTGTTTGTGATCAATTTGATAAGTTTGGGAACAGTTTGTGTTCCCAAAACTCCATAAAAAGTAAGAATTGCAGTATTTGAGACCTTTTCAATGATTATCTTGGAAAAGTTGAGGTTTTTGTTTTTGAAAAGTCAGTGAAATTGTACATGTGCACATTGTTTGTGATCAATTTGATGAGTTTGGGAACAGTTTGTGTTCCCAAACTCCTTAAAATTTTTCCTTAGAGGTTTGGAAATTTCTGTTGACCAGAAAAATCTGGAAAACGTTTGGGGAATTTGGATGCCTAAAATTAAATTTCTAGGATAAGCCTTCTTTGTATGTTCCAAAACGTATTTTTGGGACACCCTGCTTTTCAAAAAAAAAGTTTAGGACGTCTATGAGAAGGGGGATCTGGTCAAAAGTGGACAGGGGTCAAAACGGACAAATGACGTCAGTCCATCAAAATCTGAACATGTGCACTACACGTGACCAGTCTCCGGAGAGACCTTCTGCATGTGTGTCCATGCACGCCCCCTATGGTTCAAATATTGAAACTATGGGCCGCCAAGTTTTTTTTAGGTTCCCAACACCAGGAAAAATCAAGTCGAGCCAGACTTCGTGTGTTTTTGAAGGCGGAGCTTAAGAAAAAAACGGGGCGGCGCTTCTGCTCAAAAGTATTAGTGCGCATGCGCGTGTCAATCTACCCTGCTCTGGCTACGGTAGCGCCTCCTATGGAGGTTCCTATGACTATGACCGCCATCAAGGATTCTCTACAGTTGAGTTCAGTTCAGGTGGGGGTCGATTTTTGAAGGAATTTGAGGGATGTCTTTTTTGAAGGAATCTCAAGCTTAAGCCAAAGCTTGAGATGACACTGCCACAGTTGCAGAGTCTCGCATTTGGCTTTCTTGAGCTCGTCTTGGCAAGTTTTCTGTGCAGCTGTGGTATGCATCTCGGACTTGAGACGCAGCTCAGTCTCAAATTCATGCAGTTTGAACAACTTTAGCCCGTACCACAATTGCTCACTAAACTGCAGCTCAAGATTGGTCTATTCTAAGCTTCATCTCAAGCTTGAGTTTCAAATTTAGATGTCTTGTCACGGTCTTGAGCTCGTCTTGGCCATTTTTCTGTGCTTCTGTTGTATGCTTCTGGGACTTAAGATGCAGCTCAGTCTCAAGTTCATGCGATTTGAGCAACTGTGGTACGGGAGTGTGTGTTACTTAAGTCATAGTCGAGTACATGAGTACTCGTAAGTTCAGATTACGCTAATACTCGAGAACATTTGTAATCACCCTTTGCGAGTCCATTTTTGTAATAGTGCATTGTACTCGTACGTTTTGAGTAATTTTGCAATCAGTTACTTTTGTACTCGGTACTCTTACTCTTTACTCAAATACATGTTGTTTCTTCGTTGCAGATTGCGTAAAGTCATGTTCAAAGGAAAAGTAATGATTTCGAGGAGGACTAAACCTCAGCCTCCGGCGCCACCGCCCGCTCAAGACGGAGCTCAGCTCCTGTGCTCGTATCCGCATCGCGTTTGCATGCAGAGCAGGCTGGTCGGCTACGAGTACTGCATCAAGCACATACTCGAGGATAAGAATGCCCCTTATAAGCAGTGCAACTACATTTATCCCAAAAATGGGAAAAGATGCTCAAACGCCGCTCTGAAACTGGAGAGGAAAGACGGGTAAGTTTGGTTTTTTTAACGTAGGGATCCCGTTGGTACGACAATGCTCCAAATCTCTCGCTTGCTCTTTAGGTGCTGCCGATTGCATGCCAACAGAGGACCCTTCATGAGGCAGAGGGCCATCAGAAAGCGAAAGCCTCCGGAGACGCCCGAAAGTCTCGTAGAGGAACTCGATCACTACAACGTGCTCGGCGATTACTTCGATATCGGAGAGGACCTTTCGAAGGAGTTGCCGCCGACGGCTTTGGTTCAGCTGCCGTTGGGCGCACCCGTTAATCGGATAAGTAGGATCATAGGCAAGTATACCCACATGGAAATTCGATCGTGATGAGCCTTGCGGGCCCTATCGAAATTGCTTTGCGGGCTCTAGGGCCCTGTCAGGAAAGTTTTTGCCTCTAGGGCCCTGTCGGTTAAGTTTTCTCCTCGTGGGCCTTGTTGGAAAAGTTGTTGCCTTGCAGCCCTGTCAGGAAACTGTTCTCTTCGTTGGCTCTGTCAGGAAAGTTTTTGCCTCGCGGCCCAGTCAGGAATTTTTTTTCCTCTAGGGCCCTGTCGGGAAACTTTTCTCCTTGTGGGCCATGTTGAAAAATATTTTGCCTTCCGGGCTTTGTCAGAAAAGTTTTTGCCTCGTCGGCCCTGTCAGGAAAGTTTGTCTCTGGGGCCTTGTCAGGAAAATTTTTTCCTCTAGGGCCCTGTCGGTAAAGTTTTCTCCTCGTGGGCCCTGTTGGAAAATATTTTGCCTTGCGGGCTATGTCAGAAAAGTTTCGGCCTCGTCGGCTCTGTCAGGAAAGTTTGTCTCTGGTGCCTTTTCGGGAAACTTTTCTCCTCGTGGGCTCTGTCGGAAAAGTTTTTGTCTCTAGGGTCCTGTCGGGAAACTTTTCTCCTCGTGGGCCCTGTTGGAGAAGTTGTTGCCTCGTGGGCTCTGTCAGAAAGTTTTTGCCTCGTGGCCCTGTCAGGAAAGTTTTGTCCTCTAGGGCCCTGTCGAGAAAGGTTTCTCCTCGTGTTCCCTGTTGAAAAAGCTGTTGCCTCACGGCCCTGTCAAAAAACTATTCTCCTCGCGGGCCCTGTTGGAATAGTTTTTGCCTTGCGGCCCAGTCAGGAAAGTTTTGTCCTCTACGGCCCTGTCGGGAAACTATTCTACTCGCAGGCCCTGTCAGGAACGTTTTTGCCTCTAGGGCCCTATCGGCAAACTATTCTACTCGCAGGCCCTGTCAGGAACGTTTTTGCCTCTAGGACCCTATCGGCAAATTTTTCTCCCCACGAACCCTGTTGGAAACTTTTTTGCCTTGCGGGCCTTGTACATGTTTTCTTTGACAATTTGCATTTGTTTGATATATAACAGATTATACGAGCGATAGCGACAGCGATTACGAACCTGTTATGGTCGATCAAACATGGCGAGGTACCATTGATAGCGATGCCGAGAGTATCGACAGCGAATGCGATGATCCGTTAAAGTAAGTTTTGCTCGCTTTTAAAAAAAAATTTCTACAAAAATGATTTGGGAAACCAACATATGCGAATTTGTGCCGAGATATACAGAAGTAAACTCTTTATTCTTGCCAACTGTTTATAAATGTGGCCCCTCTGTGCTGATGCTGAATTCCCGGTTTTATTTTAACTTCAGGCATGCTGGCGTGTATACGGCGGAGGAAACCACTCTCATCACTCGTGATAAATTGACTCGACTCCAATCGCTCTACATCGAACAGTTTAAGCGACTCCAACACGAAATGCGGGAAAAACGGCGAAAGTATCTCGTGGCTCTCAAACAGGAAAAAGAATCGTTCGGTAATTACTCGATTTGTTTGCGGAATAATGTTGTTTTTTTTGGATTGGCGACAATTAAAATAACTCCACGATTCGATTATTTTCCGTAGGAGGATCGAGCGCGATTCCTTGTACTTCGCCGAAGGAAGTCGACCAATACAAAACTCTGAAAGCCACGCATCGTTACCACCGCAAACACGGAACCGAACGACTGCTGCATTGTTCTCTGCAGGAAAAGCGAAAAGCGGCGACGGAATTGCAAAGCTATAAACCACCGGCTTTCACCAAATGCATCCATCCCGAAAAAGACAAGAAATGCGGTCGCAAAGCAATGCCTTACACCAAATACTGCACGAGACGTATCCTTTTTTTCATTTACCCGGGTTTTGATAATTCAATTCAGTACCCTACAGTCAGCAAATAAATACCATATGGTAAGGGGGTCGTAACCAATTTCAGGAGAATGCTCCCCTAAGTCAGTAGCGACTTAGACATCATTGTTAGATCAAATTTTTACTAAATCGGAGGAATCGCCAGGGGAACTATTCCATCGTCTAATCGCACGCAAAAAAAGGACCAATAGTAAGCATCCGTCTTGGGGCACGAAGCTCGGTCGAAGGATTTGAGTGCTTCTGTCTTCCTCGAGGGCTCGTTAGGCGTTAATATATTTGAATTAAGAGAAAGATTAAAACGTTTGAATAACCCCATAGATAACTTTTCGTGTCTGGACCTCAACGTGGCCCAATTTAGAGAGTCGATCAATTCTGTCACTCTCGCGGAATGTTGATAACTGCCTTTAACAAATCTTGCTGCCTTATGCTGGACCATCTCTAAATCCTGAATATGAACCATCCTGCGAGGGTCCCAAACAGGAGCGCAATATTCCAACATACGGCGAACCAGAGTTGCGTAGCCAGTTTCCGCTACATTTTCCGCACATTCTCGAAATACGCGTTGAACGAATCTAAGCCGTTGGTAAGAATTTATATGAAATGGTGATTCCAAGAAAGTTTTTTGGTAATATAAATTCCCAAATACAGTGAAACTTTGCTTAACGAGCACCTCGCAAAACGAGTGATATAAATTTTAAAAAATGACTCGCTTAAGTAAAACGGAAAACGAAGTAAGTATACATGGAAAAAAGTAAAAATGAATAAAAAGTTCTCAAACTTTAAAAAAAACTTAAAAAAATATGATTTTAAAATGGAAAATAGAAACAAACATTGAAAAACTTGCATGACGTTGATAGGGGAACTCCCGAATTGTGCGATTGTTTCTTAAATTGTTACGCTTAACGAGTGCTTCACATTACGAGCAAGACACCGGAACAAGTTATCCTCGTTATGCAAGGTTCCACTGTACTTGACAGTATAATCTTGCAAATTAATCACGCATGAAATCTTAACTTTGTCGGATCGATCCTTAACCCGTTACATCTAGACATTCTGGACGATGTCCATCAGCTTCTCTATAAACCTTGCAGCTCGCATAGCGAGGGAATAAACTGTAGCTATCCGACCATTCCCGTGCTCGGCTTGAGCACCTGCGTAAACCACCGTACTTTACCTCCTCCAATTAGGCAAAGCACCTCCAGGGATAATCCACCCGTAAGTATCGGCCCGTTATGCCGCGCTTCGATGCTTTAGTTTTTTTACTTTAAATTCTGTGACTGCCGTAAAGTTTTGATTTCCGGCGAAACGATCATTTGCCACGAGTGCAGTTTTAAAATGCTCGAATGTTTCGCTTCAGATTCCGCAGCAGAAAGAGGAGCCGCCCGCTAACGATCCGTTAGATCCGTTGGCAAACCAGGACGAAATGTGCGGCATTCAGTCGTCGGATTTCCAGTCGGATATGCCGTGCTCGTTGTACGGAGATTCGGCCGGCGCCGGGATGAGCGGAATGGCGGGAACTGGACATAAGGACATGTGGTCCACGTCCGAATCTAAATTAAGGGAAGAACTGGATTCCATCGATCTGACACCTGGAGAACTGCCTCCCGAGCAGCTCTTGGCTACAAATTAACAAAAACGTTACGTTAGGAATTTGTCATAAACTTGTTTTTTTATTCTTTAACTTTCATTAAATATTTGTAACGGCATTCACTAATTATGGATAAGTTTAGATTTACTGAGTTGATTTATAAAACTTCATTTGGTATTTAGGAAAGTCGGGAAATTTTGGCAAGATTTTCAAGAAATGGAGAACAGATTAAATCCTCAATTACTAGTGATCACCAGTTTTTTAAAAATTCCCAGTGATTACTAGTTTTTTAAAATATTACTAGAGATTACTAGTTTTTTTTTTAAATTTCTAGAGATTACCAGTTTTTTTAAAAATTTCTAGAGATTACCAGTTTTTTAAAATTATTTCTATTGATCACTAGTTTTTCTAAAAATTACTAGTGATTAACGGGTTTTTTTTAATTACCGGCGATAGCCAGTTTTTAAAAAATTACTAGCGATTACCAGTTTTTTTAAATTATTTCTAGTAATCACTAGTTTTTTAAAAAATTACTAGTGATCACCAGTTTTTCTAAGAATTACTAATGATTACCAGTTTTTTTTTTAAAATTACTAGTGGTTACCAGTTTTACAAAAAAATTCTAAAGAATACCAGTTTTTTAGAAATTGCTAGAGATTAGCAGTTTTTAAAAAATATCTAGTGATCACCAGTTTTTTAAAAATTACCAGCGATTACCAGATTTTTAAAAAATTACTAGCGATTACCAGTTTTTTTAAAAATTATTTCTATTTGGTTACCAGTTTTTAAAAAATTTCTAGTGATCACCAGTATTTTAAAATTTACCAGCGATTAACAGTTTTTTAAAATTACTGGTATAAACCAGTTTTTTTTACAAATTACTAGTCATCACCGGTTTTAAAAAAAAATTACTAGTGATTACCAGTTTTTTTAAAAAAATTAATGGACTACCCTGTATACAAATTTTTTCCCCTGTAAATAATTTCTTCCTCCTTTTTAAACAACGGCATAAAATTGGGCGAATAGGCAATAAGGTGCTACCCTGCGTTTGAATTAGTTTGCCCGTGTCATAAATGAAATGCTACCCAATCCGGTGCAAGTGCCACACTGCGACCTGCACGGTTCTTTTTTTTAGTTTTTGAAACTAACACTAGAATGCGCTGTCGTCGCTTGTTCGGGAGAATATCGAAGCTCCGAGTGTTCGGTGACAGTTCTCATTTTTTTAAATATTCTTCGGTGATAGCTAATCATAAAACATCATTTGAGACCGAATAGGTGAGAGAAAGTTGATTTATTGTTTTCTGTGCATTGGGAATTAATTATGGGGGGGCATTTCGCCTTGAATTTTGCCTTTTATTCGATGTTCCAAAGTAGGCCTAACGCATTTTCGATTTAAGCCTAACGTTCTTTTTCATTTTACCGTTTGTTTAGGATGGCCCATAGCTCCAACAGCAAATTAGTACTTAAAAGTACCACTAAAATGAGTTTGAACGATCGGTAGGATACTTGAACTGCTGTTTAACATTTCTTTACACGTTTTATTTTTTACGCTACGAAAAATTGGGCACGAGATGATTCCAATCTCGCCTATTTGGTACTAGATTTGAGATCTTACCAAATTTGGTTATTTTTACGCTGCCTAAAAACAAATATATTGTGCGCAACGTTATGCCAGTGTACGTATTATGAAAACGTACGGAAACGGTGTCACTTTCAAGCTTAAGATAAATCCAGAGGATCGTCCTTAAAATTTCATTTGAAAAGGCTTAATTTTCATAATATTTTAATGTAGGATTTTGAAATTTAAATAAGTTTTGAAATATTAAGAGTTGGGTAAGATAGTTATATTAAGGTTGGTCCACAGCATAGTAATTTAAGAGTAAATTTTAAAGTAATCACGTAGCACGTGTATTTGTTGTAACCTTTTTTTTTAAAAAATGCCATATAGTACCGAAGAAAGAGTTGCCATAGTTGAAAACTACTTTAAGACCAATAGTTATGCTGGAGCAAAAGCAGCTTTGGCTTTGAAGTTTCCCGGCATCCCAGAGCCGTCCGATTCCACCATCAAAAGACTCATCGATAAGTTTAGGAAGACCGGTTCGGTTCAAAATGCGAAACGGAAAGGCAGGCCGGCTCTCTCCGAGGAAAAGGTACTTGAAGTCCAAGCCGTTTTACTCCAGAGTCCTTGGAAATCACTGAGGGAAACTGCGAATCAAACCGGCATCTCGTATTGTTCCGTGCAAAAAATCACACGTAGGCTTAAAATGCATCCGCACGAAACGAAGGAATCTCATCCTTCATGACGTGTGCTGTTTTGAAGCATATCTATCCGTCACTTTTGTGGACAGTGTCCGTTGAACATCTGACATGCCACGTGATTTACTTTAACAATTTGCTGTCACCCTTGTCGAACATGTCTGAAACGTGTGTTATAGCTTTACCGTTAATAAGGATTTAGAGGGTAGAGAAGTACTGCTGATTTTTGGGTGTCTTAAGCCCCGTTCTCACGATGCTACTTATGTCGGGATGATGTCCTGTTATGTTAGGAGATCTGAAGTCCCGTTCTCACGATGCCACTAAATCTTGCATTTTGTGTATCTTGACAACTTTTTATTAAACTAAATTATTGTTAATAACTAACGCCACTTAGGGAATTTCTCCCGTCCATAAAAATTCCCACCGACCTAGACTTAGGAGCGAACTCTCAATCTAATGATCGAGAGGCAAGCACGCAACCCACTAAACCGCCGGCGTCAGCGGTCGTGACAGTGGTGTTAAGAGTTGTTGAAACTATGCCAATAATGCGATATTCGATGTCCCGACATTAGTGGCATTGTGATAACGGTGCTTTACGCTTTATAGGGGGTAGTCCTCAAAATAATGTGAATGCTAAGAACTTGAAACTTCTTTCCTGACTGTTGGGTACCAAATTAAACTTCCGTTGTCGATGCCGAGCTTTTATAACTGGATAACTGTGATAGTTTTGCACTAATCACAGAATTCTCTCGAAGCTTTAACTTTATAAGAGTAATCAGCGATTGCCGCACCTTGAATTTGC
The DNA here is from genome assembly GCA_034698625.1 of Julus scanicus. Lineage (NCBI taxonomy): Eukaryota > Metazoa > Arthropoda > Diplopoda > Julida > Julidae > Julus > Julus scanicus. Next base: position 10,230 of record JAQGBW010004464.1, read on the forward strand.
ACGAAACTTCGTGACGGCTCAAATGGCGCTCGAATGTCAAGAAAACTTGTCTTTGCAGTACCAAGAACTTTCGCGAGGCTCCGTGCAGTTTCAACGTGCGCAGATGTCCTGTGCCCTTATCTCCCAGAACCATTTATAATCACGCTTGAGCAAAATACTTTCTGATATCTTGCTTGAACGATAGAATTTATATTAATTTATAAAATTCTCTTGGTTATAAGTGAATCTTTAAAACCAATGACGCAACCGTTGGGTTTTGTTCCTGTCGGCTGCCCAAACGAATTGTGTTTTGTTGTAAGTGGCAGGCCTTCGAGGAACTGCCCGATTAAATCATTATTAAACCAATGCATTGGAGCGGTCCAATTGCCAGTTCCAGTCTTTGAATCACTACCCGCAGCGGATACGCTGGTAAGAGGTAGCGCAAAGTACGGATCACCACGATTCCTGCCGCTCGGTTAGTCTCGCTCTCGAGTCTCTCGACTGTAAGAAGAGCAACGACCGAAACGGCTGGATGTCCTGAAAAAAAAAAACATGCTAACTAGTAATCCTAAAAGCCGCTTAACATACTTCAAGATCATATTTTTAAAAGTATGATCAAGAAAAAATTGTGGGTTTAGAAAGCCACGATAATGTCAGTAGATTCCCGATAATCTGGCAAAATAACCCGCATTAATTTAAATATGACAGACCTTTGTTTTTGGAGACCTAAATGCCGCTTAAGGGCAGCGGCACAAATGCGGTACTCGGTACTGCGGTAATCGGGACAAAATACTGACTCGGGACTTGCCGAATACCGCATGTGTGGCATGGTCTTTAACTTTTCGGGAATCTACAGACGTAGGTGATCATGTTTGGAAAATGTTAAATTAGCCCGGGTAAAGGACCCTTTCCTCTTAGCTGACAGTGACACGTTTCAAAGTGGTTCGCCCACATTTTTTTTTTTTTATAAACTGGCCGTTGGCACAAAAGTCGTGCAGTTATGATTTTTAACGCACTTGCCGTTTTGGCGGAAGGCCACGGGGCATGTCGAGCGTTAAGGACGCTCGGCCGGCATATATTTTTTGTGTGTGCGTTGCCCCGGTCTTCCCCGAACGTGACATTCCCTCCTCTATTCTCCTCCGTCAAGCTTCTCCGCCTATCGCAAGAACGCCGAAATCTCCATCGATGCCATGAGGCAAAGAGCGCAGCTAGAAACCCAGCAGAACTCAAAGAACTGGCGCCTGATGCAGCAGATGGAAAGCCGCCCGCTTGTCATTGCGGCGTTGAAAATCAAAAAGGTTGGTTTGTTTCTCGAGTCGGAAACCTGGAATCTCTGGAGCACGCCGGACACCCTCGATGGTGTCGCCGGGCGCGCTTTCATTCGACCTCGATTCAATTTTTTTTCTCGATTCGAGACTCTTGCCCTGCCGTTGGCATGGAAATGTCGCACGGTAGCGGGGAGTAAAATCCTCTCGCCTCGCGCGATACGAACGTACGTGGTCACGAAAGAATACTCTTTTCGTTGGACCTCGCGAGGATGATGAGGAGTAATGAAAAAAAAGCACGTGGTCATGAAAGAAAGTTTCCTTATAGAGGAGCCTGAAGCAGCGCTTGGGAATTGCGCCGAAGAGCAATGTAAAGGCTCGCCTCTCTCTGGGAGGAGGAGGAGGCGGTGTCGGCAGCAATGCCAACAGAATGCTGGGCCCGAACCAGAGATTCAGGGGAGGAGGAGGAGGAGGCGGTAGCGGCGGCGGCGGCAGGGGAAGACTGAACCGAAGAGGAAATCGAAACAGAGGCGCGAGAGGAAATCAGTTTGGCGGCAATAACTTCAGAGGCAGCCAGTGGTCGTTGGGAGGAGCTTCGCAGCTACAGGGAAGGCTCGGCAACGCGAGGGATAACGGACAACAACTGCAGCAACAGCAGCTACAACAACTGCAGTGGAAACCGAAGCGAGGAGGAGGAGGAGGCCCTGCGGCCCGGAATGCGGGTGCGGTGAAAGGGCCCGATGCCAGGAATCGACTCGGCAGAGGTGAGTAGGCTACTCGTGTCTGGGGGAAGCGAGAGAAGACGCGCTTTGATTTGCGTGGATTGGCTCGGCGGCGAAAGAAAAGTCTTCTCGGCCGGTGGAATGTTGTTTCTACGAAAACATCGTCGGGGCGAATTATAATCGTATGCTCTAGAAAAATGCGTTTTGCCGAAGTTTCCTTGCACGAGTTTTAGTCAGAAAGTGTTCGTGCTTCGTATACGAGAGTGAACGAACAAATTTAGAGCTACAGAACTTTTGAAAATCCCCTAGTTTGCATTTTGGGCAAAACACGTTTCCCCGCGTTGATTTTTTAAACTATCATCTCCTGCTTTTCTTCGGCAACAGGTGGACGAGACGCGAGGCGAGGACGAGGCAGCTTTCGGCCGGTGAGAGGCAATTTTCGAAGGCAGGGACAGTTTCGGTAAGTAATCTGGGATTCGGCGGCTTCCCGTCTTTTGAAACCGTGGCGGTCAGACTTTAAAACCATTCTCGATAATATTTTTTGTACAGAACGAATGTTGCCCAGCAACCGCAGCAGAGGGTCGGCGGACGAGGGGGTAAACGAGGAGGAGGAGCCGGAGGAGTAGCAGTTGGTGCGATTAGAGGCGGACGAGGACGAGGCCGCGGAGGTGCGCAGGTCCTTCCCACGAAACAGGCGCTGGACAACGAGCTCGACGAATACATGTCTCGCACCAGGGGAAATCTAGACATGGAACTGGACTCGTACATGGCACAGACTCAGGCCGATTGAAGGAACAACCGTGAGGAAAAAAGCTAGTTTTTGAACGGCTTTTGTTTCCGCTGCCATCCGGCGTTCTCATTCTCTCTCTCCCACGCAGGCTAAGTCGTGCTTTTCTTACTTAACGTACTTGTAAATAGTGTTGGAAGTGTTTTTATTCGAAATACGCCCCCCTCCTAAGCATAACGCTCGTAACATGTTTGTGATTCGATGTTCTTCGTACTAGGCAATAATATACGTTTTTTTTCGTAAAAATGTTTTTGGTATGATTTTTGTTGTTTGGCAGCGGGACGATGAAATTCTGATTTGGACGCAAGGGGACGTACCGAGAATCTCATAATTTGGGACACAAACCTGGAAACTGTCGATATCAGGGTGGCCACAATTTTCATTTTGAATTTCCTTGACTTTTCCCTGACTAAATCCTAAAATTCCTTGACCAAAACTTACTCGTTCATGTACAGTGGATTCCCTCTATTCTGAGCACTCATGGGACCGACCAAAAGTGTTCAGATAATGGGGTGTTCATTATAGAGGGAAATTGGGAAATAAAAATGTACGTAGCAAGTTCATAGAATGAATGAAAGAACTCTTAAATGATTAAACAATAATCAGGGTTCCCCCAAACCTGGAATAGTCAGGGAAAAGTCAGGGAGAAATGTAATATTTGAGAAAATGTCAGGGAGAAATGTAATATTTGAGAAAAAGTCAGGGAAATTTACTATAAAAATTGTTGAACTTTTAAAAGCTTAAA
>JAQGBW010004465.1:0-13723 GCA_034698625.1 Julus scanicus
CATGGTTCATTGTTTTACACCTTCAGCACAATTTTTGCTAAAAGAGAGGTCAAACTTGCACAATTTACTACTTGCATGGAAAGGTTTCTTTAGATACAGCCTTAGCCAAAAGCCTGAAGCACCCACAAAAACCAGTACTTTGTTGCATGTTATTTACAAAAATTTGATTGTAATTGTCTTAGTTGGTTGCCTCTCAGCACAATGTACTGAAAAATATATCACATGTTTAAAGATATCTATGATAATTATAGAGATTGCAGATAAACTCATACTTTGCTTTGGAGCATAGGTTATGGTTTGGCAATTCCTTGCTTTAAATAGCTTTACATTGCATTATTGAATATTAACATGCCTGGTCAAACATGAGAGGTTTAAGTAAAAATGCAGAGAGAAAGTAAAAGCATGAGCCAAGTGGAAATAACGTGAACAGTAAAATGTTCATGTAAGGGTGTTCAATCAGCCTTTAAACGGTTTGCTATTTTAGGATCTCATGATGACAAACCAAGATCACGCCACACATGGCACACTTAAGCTCACAGGGGCAGAATGTTAGCAACTTTGACCCTTGCATTAAGTCATTAGTTACTTAATAAAACGCCTATTATGTCATTATCATTTTTGATTCCAATGTGTTTTCAGGTTTCTAATGTTATCTAATAGTGGTCAAATACTTTTAACGAGGGGTTTTATGTTTGAAAATATAATGTGTTTACAATATAAAGCAAATATATTGTTAAGATAATTAGTTTGGAAATGAGTATTCCGGATATATTTAGTCTGCTGCAACTAATTTAGTCATATGTTAATGTATCATGACAAATTTATGCAATCTATTGCATATTTTTGTGTGCCACAACAAATTTAGGCAAACTATTGCATTTTGTAGTGTGCCACAACAAATTTAGGCAAACTATTGCATATTTTAGTGTGCCACGACAAATTTAAGCAAACTGTAGCATATCACAGTCATGTTACAAATCGAGACCAAAATAATATTTATTATTGAATTGCATACAAACTTAAATCTAATGCCTAGTTTACAATGCCTCGACCGGCATCGTCCGCCAGTCAAGGCGGAGCTTAATTTTTCGAAGAAAACATAACACATTTTGACACTTGGTGCAATCTGGTTCACAATGGACGGACCGACGTCCAAACACCTACTAGTTAAAGTGCCATCAGATCAGCCATAGCCCCCAAACAAATTTCTGTCACTACATGGCACTTGGTACAGATTTTTATTTGTTTCACCGCCAATGACGTCCAAAGTTGAATCCTTTCAAACTTTTTCGACGTCTTTCGACCTGGCAGAAATCGTCATGAACGCGTCATCAAGTAGGGTGGCATGCATGTGCAGATTGAGTGATGGTCAGAAAAACACATTAGGCGATGCATTGTTAACCAGACATCAACTTTTTTTAGTGCTGTTTACAAACTTGAATCTAAACCTTTTTCAATGCTGTTTACAAATAGGTCATCGGTAGTTAAGATGTTCAGGTATTGACCTGGGAACAAAAAGTATGTATGTTCATTCCCTCCTGAGTATGATTGTATTTTTACACTTGATTCTTGTAGAGTTAACACAATAATGACATATGAGACCTATACCCAAGTACTACAGTTGCTTAAAGTGCATGATCTTGAGACCTAGCTACGTCTTAAGTTCCAGATGAGACGAGCTCAAGACTGTTACACGACAGCCAAATGTGAACTCTCTGTACAACAGCTGCTCAAATTGCATTAACTTGAGATTAATCTGCATTTCAAGGCTTAAATGCAGGCACTTGTATACAATATGGGACCAACAGGCGGAGGGAAAATTTTTTTCACCAATTAGTGTTTTGTTACGAAATTTTCTTCCCGCTTTTTTTTTCATTAACCATATAGGGTACTATGAAGTTATCCATCCTCAATTTTAACCGCTAATTGTTTTCGATTTAATGACCTCCAATTTGAAAATTTACAATTGAGGTGCGTAATACAATGTAAAATAAAAAAGTATGGCATGTCAAAAGCCACATAATCACACAAATATAGGAAATGTCATGTTTGCAAAATGCCATATTTGCTAAATGTCATGAATGGAAAATGTCATCTTTAGTAAATTTCATTTATCGAAATGCCATATTTAGTAAACTTAATTTATCGAAATGCCATATTTGGTAAATATTATGTATGGAAAATGCCATATTTGGGAAATGGTATGAATACAAAATGCCATATTTGGTAAATATCATGAATGGAAAATGCCATATTTGGTAAATACAGTGGTATCCCTAAAAAGTGGACAGTCACGGGACCACAAGTTTTGTCCGCTATTCGGAGGTGTCCGTATTGGGGAGGGAAACCTTGATATACAAAAAAGTCGTAAAATGTCCTAGGTGCACAATGCTACAAATACATGTTCTGCATTTAATGTTTAGGTACATGAACCTTGCTTTTTTATATTAGTCAAATTTTAACAACAAAAAAACACCTTTCCTATAAAACAAGTTAATAACACAAATCAAAAAAGATATGGCAGTACTGCATCTTAATTGCTGTGTTGTCAAGGGAAGGGTTTGGAAAACATTGGAAATGTATGATTCAAAACAGTTAGATATGTATACAGGGTGGCCACAAAAAACAGAAAACGTTTTTCAAATATTTGTAACGTTTGGCTTTTAATCGAAGTAAATCCAATTTTGCACAATTAAAGGCAACAAACGTACCAAGAAAACAGCTATTTCGATTTATACTTGAAGTGCCCTCCATCCGCAGTACTTTAAGTACAAATTGAAATAGATGTTTTGTTGGTACATTTGTTTAATATATTTGTGCAAAATTAGATTTACTTTGATTAAAAAACAAAGTTACGAATTTATAAAAAAGATTCCCCTTTTTTATGCTACACTGCATATGTATGATTCAAAACAGTTGGAATAAGTAAATAAAATGCCACCAAAATGAAAATATTTAGCAATTTATGAAAATTATCTGTCCATTATTTAGAGTGCCCGCTATCCAGAGGGAATAACATGGATTGTCCTATATAAAAGGACTAGGACTCGTAAAAATGTCCATTATTTAGAGGTGTCCGTTATTTGGGAGTGTCTGGTGAGGGAGGTACCACTGTATTATGTATCAAAAATGCCATATTTGGGAAATAGTATAAATTAAAAATGCCATATTTGGAAAATGGTATGAATTAAAAATGCCTTATTTGGTAAATATCATTAGTGGAAAATGCCATATTTGGTGAAAATTATGTATAGAAAATGCCATATTTGGGAAATGGTATGAATAAAAATGCCATATTTGGTAAATATCATGAATAGAAAATGCCATATTTGGTAAATTTCATTTATCGAAATGCCATTTTTGGAAAATGGACATGAATGATTATGTGGTTTTTGCAATGCCATACTTCCAGTGGCCGTGAATTAACAGACAAGAACCTGATATTGTTATATACGCTTTTTCAAATTGAAGGTCATCCGGCCCCTGGTCCCAAAATGTAAACAAGTGCCAAAATGCATACCACAGTTGCACAAAAAAATTGTTAAGTCAAGCTCAATGCAGCTAAATGTGAGACAGAGCTCAAGGTTGGTCAGGAGTAACCTTGAGACTAGCTTAGAGGGCAGTTTCCAACATATGTCTCAAATAGATGCTGATTTATATGTCAGATTATATTCTAAAATTTAAATTTGACCTTTGCACAGTCTCCTTATTTTCATGTGAAATATGTTAAATGTGCAAATACCCTGTTATTGTATCTGTTATGAGTAATTGAGATTTAGCTTGAGCTCAATCTCAGGTAGGAGATGCTTCTTAGAGGAGGTCAAGCTTAAGCTGCAGCTTGTTGAGCAGCTGTGGTAAGGGGTTAGAAATATGGGATCTATGGATAATGGATTATAATTTCAGGTATTTATGTTTTATATTTAAGCTGGACTTAAAGGTTTTATGCATATACTGAAATTAGGCCAATTCTGTATGTTCCATATATAACAAGTATATTTGAAAAAATATGTATTTTCAGCTATATTTTTTCCATATGGGATATATTGTTCTGACATAAACCAGAAAATTTGTGATCAAAGTATCTTTAAAGTATATTTTTTATTATACTTTAAATTTTTTGATACTTGTAAATGCTTCCTCCATAACTATATATCTAAAACCTAAAAGACACAAGGGTGAGTCAAATGAAAGTGAGCCACCCTACCCCATGCAAAAACATTTTAGTCCATTATGTACAACTCATGTGCATAGCAAATAGACAGCTCTCATTTACAAAAGTGATATGTTGTTGTGAGGATAAGTTTTTTAATGCTCTCAAAAAGTGGGTTGAAAGGGTCCTGCTCATTATGGATGCTCCAAAAGAGGAACAGCATAGTGTGGTCTGATTTTTGACAGCTAAAGGCGCTTCCCAACAAACATAAGTCATTGTATGGCTGCTGTGTATGGCGAGCATTGCATTTCATTGACCACTGTGAAGTGTTGGAGCAAATGGTTCAAAGAAGGACATTACAGTTGAAAAGACATTCCAACACCAGGCCAAAACCACCTTTCAATCACCCACAACTTAATTGCGCAGGTGGATGAGCTGATTAGACAAGAACGGAGGATTAGCATCTATGAACTGGCAGAGCATGTCAACATTAGTCGATTTATGTCGGACAATGATGTGGAGTCAGTTACATACATCCTAAAGCAGCTACCCAAGGAATTACCAGAAGAGAATCTATTATTTTTAAGAAACAAAAAGAATAATCAAATACATACTGGATACTATAATTTAAGCAAGATGGTACCTAGGTTTTTTGGTAAGGGCTACCATTGTCATGTGGTAAATATGAAACGCCACAACATTTTAAAATCATCCCTTTGGAACAGTATGAAGGCATCATCAGTATGGTTTGGTTAAAGCATGTATCTAATCAAATTAATTACAATCATATGACTGTTGAGGTGCATGATAAGGCAAAGTTGGATGCGGTTACCTACATGGCACATCCCCACTTTTATTCCAGCATGCGGCTTGTGTTTCCTCTCCTTCCAGGAGATACAAAAGGAGATTGAAGCTGATCCTGCAATGCCTGTTTTCCAGGTTCATGTTAAGAAAACAGACCATAAGGATCAACCGACTTACACTGCTTTAGAAGCCATCCTACCATCTATCCCAAAGAAATTGGCAATGTCTTGTTGAAGAATCGAATGATCTTTCCTGATGAACTCTTAACGACTCCACCACTGGAGGACAGGGTGAAGCATGGGATCAACGTGGAGCAGAATATCTAGCTTTAAGGTGAGAATGTTTAAATCTCATTAAACAATGCCAGGAACATTTGTAATAATTTTATCCTTAATGTATGCAAACTTTACCATTCATTTTAAGGTGTTTATCTATATTTCATTATTAATTGCATGTTTGTGCCAATAGATGAATTTTTGTTCCAGGACCTTACTAATCAACTTAATGAAATTTACAAAAATCAGTGTAAGTCTTTTTGTCAGGATTATTAAAATAATTGTGTAATGAAATAGTATGCCTACATTTGTTGAGGCCCACTGAAACATAGTTGTGGTGGCACACTAAAATATGCCTACATTTGCCAGGGCACAGTAAAAAATGGCTACATTTGGGGTGGCACACTAAAAAATGTGTTACCCCAACCCCCTACATTAAAAGGGTTGTCCAGGGTCAACACATTAACTGTCGTTTAAGGGCTGCCTGTAGCGTGTCTACTCCTTGAAGGTGTTTTGGGTTGGCATCCCTAAGGTATCTGTAATTGCAATTTCCTCAGACACTTTCCCCCAAGAAGGTGTCCACCCAAGTCAGCTGGTCAGTTGCAACACAGTTTAATCAAAGGCAAGGCATTGACATCCCTACACATAAGGGCCTGGCTATTCTACTGAACCCCTCCAAAATATGATCCCCAGTAGCCTTACCATCCTTGGTGGTCCTCTCCCTTCACGGCCTCCGGCTTCCCTCCGAGACAGCTTCCGCACTTAGCACTCCGCACCACCCTCTGATACTGAACTCTGTTCCAAGTCTCCTCTAGAACTGCCTTGTTGCTGGGGTTGTCCCTCCTTATATTCTGGTCCTTCTCCCACGTGACATGGCTTTCATCAGCTTCCACTAAGACCATATTTGGTCACACTAACTCGGATCTCAGGATGATGGGCTTGTGTGAGAGAGTGTGGGTAAGGGATGCTTTCTTGTGCTAAGTGATTTTAGCCATAAACTCCAAGAGTTATGGCTGACAGGCCATTAGTAAATGGGTTGTTAATGGGCACTAAATCATCTCGCTCTTAAATTTCATCCTCGTTTCCCTCCAGCAGAACTATATATAATTCCATTTGCTTAAAGCGGAGGCTGGCATGACTGGGCCAGACAGTGTAGGTGGGAAATGCTCCTTCACCAAAGCCTTCATCATTCATGCCTTATTCAGGGTTCTTAGGGGCTATTAGCTTTCCATCCCATTTCTGGACAAGCTCCAATGTGTTATCCCCCATGATGGTGGTTGTATCTGCTGTTTTGTCTCTAACTAAGTTGTTCCCCCAGTGGGGTATGTCTCAAGTGCCATGTTTATTCGTAGAGCACTTAGCGTTCAGCGGTCGTGAAACACCGATGTTGTGGTCCTCCTAACATGGGCAGCCACTCTACCCTGTGGGCACCCTGGTGCATTACACCACATAAGCCTAACATTTTCAGGAAGATCAATCTAGTGATCTGATATTGATCACCCATTGATTTCCCCAATCGGCCTGATCGTTACAAATGTTTACATTTGTCATGGAAAATTAGAATATGCCTAAATTCATCGTGGCACATTAAAATATGCTTAAATTGTTCGTAACACACAAAATTAACCAGAATATTAATTTCCTCATTGTCTATTTTTACAATACCTTTGTCATATATTGTGAATATATTATGTTTGGTAACATAAATTGTTAATATAATACAAATATATAATATGGGTAATTCTGTCATTATGTACGAAGGACCCGAGTTGTCCTCTCTGACACAAATTTAGCCGGGCACAGGCAAATAGTAAACATAGATTTATTAACTCAAAAGATAAATGTGAGCACTGCCTGCTAACTTGCAGGTTTTTGATAATAACAGCAAAATCTCAAGCCCAAGCTCACGCGTGACTTCCAAAGGTGACCAGCTTGTTCAAACCTAAAACCCGGACTGCTCTCTATCCTGACCCAGGCTCACCAGCCAACCTTGTATCGGCCTTCCTGGCCAGTCTGGCAGCTGAGAGCGCAATTAATATACATCCTTTAAATAATGCATAAGTCACAAAACATCCACCTGCCCGCATACCAGTGAAGCCCAGCCTCAAGGACATCATTTGCATGCCCTGGACTCCAACCTCGAAGGATCCTTACACTGTGGAATTCGGGGCCAAAGGTGTTGGCGCCCGAATTCCTAGGTCGAAGGTTGTAGCCTGCCTGACATTCTCGGGCTAACCAGCATTCCTCCTGAGGTATGCTGGGAAGCTCGAGAGTGTCAGGAAGGCAGTTCAGGTTCACCGGTGGTCCGGGTTAGGACACTGAGTTGGGTGCGCACCGTTCGTACTTTTATGTTTGTGTTTCGGGGTATGCAAGTTGCTGCCCGCGGGTTTAAGTTTATATAAGTTCTTTTTCCATGATTTCAATCCTGCAATAAACAAGTTCCGGTTTATGTTTAACTCGCGTGTTCGGCGTTTTCTTGGACTTTACTGACTACGACCCTCACATGGTGGAGGTGCGGGTCTTACGTCAACTTTTATCGTGGCGTACCCCGTACTGTGAATGGAACTGCGCTCTAAAAGAGTGATTACATCAACTGTGGTTACAAATTCGCGAGTGGAGGATAGCATGGACCCTTCATCATAATTCTCATTGTGGGGATGACAATCCGAATCTGAACGAAGTACATTCGGACCAGTGGCAGGCGGTTTTGCAAGCCTGGGGTGGTTCAATGTCCGAATTGATGGTCAAGGTTGCGCAAGAAACGCAAAAAGTCGAAGTGGCGCAAAAAGTGTAGAAATTGCAAGTATGTCCTAGTTTGGATGATTTACCGAATTTGGCCATGGAAATGGAGCCAAAAAGGATACCACGAGATCAACAACCACTGTATGTGACTCTTAAGGAAAGTGGCCCATCGTATAATGGTGAGGGAGATATAACGGATTTCCTCAATTCATTTTTGGTCACGGTTCAATCGGAGGGACTGCCGATGTCTGCTTACCCACGACATTTGAGAGGCCATCTTACCGGGGATGCCGCTAAATGGTTTATAATGTATAATGATCGGTTGTCTAGGATGGAATAACCACAATTGAGGGATTATCTACAGCAGTTCTTTGGGTTGGAGTCGTACAACCCGGGATTGTGGGGACAGTATGTGTCCAGATGCCAGGGTTGGAATGAACCGGTCCGGAAATACCTTATCGATATGACCAGTATGGCCCGTACGTTAAACCCACATACAGCGGTAAGGGATACAATACAACTCATCGTTTACGGACTCCAGCCACCTTTTCATGTTGGTTTGGGAGGGCGACAATTTAATACAATTGAAGAATTGTGGAAAGCATTGACGTCCCTGGAGGAATCCTTTAAGTGTGGTAGACCGCGTTCAACTGGGGCGTCCGGGACATTTTTGAGGAGAAGTACTGTGAACCCGCCTGTACCTGCGATAATGTAAGCTGGTGCTAAGCCTATTACCGCGGTGAAGGATTACAACTGTTTTGGATGTGGGGAACCGGGCCATATTAAGAGGTTCTGCCCTAAGCGATTGGGAAGAAATACCGTGGCCGTATTGATGAATGGCCCTTGTTTGTAGTGGCCAAAACCATCGGATGTGAAGGAATGTGACCAGTATGTGCAAATATAGGTCACATCACCGGTTGTTCGAGTAAAAATTGGGTCACGAGTGGTGTTTATGGTTGTTGACGGGGAAGTGGTGGTATCAGTACTATCAGAGGCTTTGCTGAAGATGCTGGGACTTTCGATAAATGTGTGCCTTCAGGGTAGACCATTGTATGATGTCTCGGGTCGCGAAGTGGATAGTGCGGGAGAATGTGATATTCAATTGAACATTCTTGGACGAACGGTAGCTCATCGTTTTCGAATCCTACGTCGGCCAGATACGGTGGCATTGCTTGGCTGGGATTTTTCTCGTCGGACGGGGCTGATTCCGCTTCCGCTTACGGAGATGTTTTGCTTCCAGGATTAGATGGAAGAAAAATTTCCGTTTGAAAAGCAACGGAATGCGCCCGTTGGCGGAGAGGAGCTGATTAGGGGAGACGCCTGGGATGCTCAAAATTATGAACAGAATGCAACAGAAAAGGTAGATAGTAAATTAAAACAAAGTCATGAAGCGGAGGAAACATTGGTGGCGGAATCAGCAAAGGATAGGACTTTGAGATTGCAAGGATTGTCCATTCGACTTTTGCAGACAGTGACATTGTTACCATGTTCTACTTCATGGGTGATGTGCCAGGTCCCGCAACAGACTAAACAGGGTGATTTAGTGTTTGTTGAAGCAGTACTGCTGGAAGGAACATCAGCGCGAGCAGCGCGAGGTGTTATGTTAATTGATGAAAAAATTTGTCGTCCTTTTCAGGTTGGAAATCTCACAGCCGAACCATTAAATTTAAATGCTGGAATGCAGATTGCTTCCATTTCGGCATTGGAGCCAACCTAAATGACGCCATGGAAAACTACAGAGGATGGTAATTTGCGTGTTGAGGTCGACTCCGAGGTAGAGGGGTTGGACTCCTTATTACAGATGGGGCCAACTTTGTCTAAATGTCAAAGAAGGGCGTTGCGTAGATTATTGTTGGATTTTCGGATTACTTTTGCTTTGTCCGTGCAAGAATTAGGCTTGAGTAGATTGCCCCCACATATGATTGATACGGGGGGTCGACCGCCAGTATACGTGCCCCCTCGGCGTTCGTCAGAAAAGGTTAGACATATAGTCAGAAAAGAATTGGTGGAAATGCAACGTCAAGGTGTAGTGGTCCCCAGTAAGAGCCAATACTCTAGTCCAATGGTCCTGGTCAAGAAAAAGGACGGGTCCGTTCGATTTTGTATAGATTATTGGAAGTTAAATGCGGACACGGTGGTAGATAGCTATCCGTTACCGCACATTGATGATGCACTGGATGTTATGAAGGGGTTGGCCTGGTTCGCGACCCTGGATATGATGTCAGGATACTGGCAAGTGCCTATGGCGAAGCGAGACCAGGAGAAATCGGCTTTTTCATGTTCCGAAGGGCACTTCGAGTTTGCTCAAATGCCTTTTGGGTTATGTAATGCTCCAGCCACAATGCAGAGCGGTTTGGACCAAATTTTTTTGCATTTGAAGTGGGAGACGTGTCTTATTTATTTGGATGATATTATAGTGTTTGCACCGGATTTCCGGGGTTTTCTGGAGCGGTTGAGGGCCGTGTTGGAGGTACTGTCCTGTCACAATATTAAATTGAAACCTTCAAAGTGTTTCTTTGGATTTGAACAGGTGAAATATTTGGGTCACGTGGTCAGTGCTGAAGGAGTGGCCACGGACCCTAAAAAGATTAGGGCAGTAAGAGACTTTCCCAGGCCCGGGAATAGAAAGGGGGTTAAAAGTTTTTGGGCCTTTGTGGTTATTATAGAAGATTTATTAAGGATTTCGCAAGTGTAGCTAGGCCACTGACTAATTTAACACGTGAAACGGTGCCGTTTGCATGGACAGAGTTATGTGAAACGGCATTTCAGGCCCTGAAAGATTCACTGTGTACAGCCCCCGTGTTAGCTATGTTTACCCAACGGCTCCGTTAAGTTTGCATACGGATGCATCTTGTACGGGATTGGGAGGAATTTTGTACCAGGGGACGAAACCAAATCAAAAAGTGCTAGTTTATGCAAGTTGTTCTCTTTTGCCAGCCAAGACTAGATATACGGTGACAGAATTGGAAGCATTAGCAATAGTGTGGGCAGCAGAAAAGTTTCGTCACTATTTATTCCTGAATAAGGTGATATATGAATATGTTATTTGAGGTCCCTAAAGAATCCATCTAATCGGTTGGGGAGATGGGCAGCAAAAATGGAAGAATTTACATATGACATTGTTTATAAAAAGGGGGAACTCCATGTTGACGTGGATTGCCTGAGTAGATACCCAGTAATGGAACAACTGGTGGGTCCAGGGGTTGAGGACGATGCCTATATATATTTGCTGCAAGGACAAGTGGATATAGCAAGGGAACAAATGCAGGACCCAGGGATGGATATACTGCAATCTAAAGCAGTGGGTAGAACGGTTGCCCCAAAGGGTTATGTTGTGTTGGGGAACACTGTATTTTTACAATCCCTCTGATCCACCGCGGTTTTTATTGGTAGTTCCGGATCATTTGCGTCAGGAGGTGATTAGAGAGTGTCATGATCACCCTTTAGCGGGGCATTTCGGAATATCCAAGACGTTGTCCTTAATGTCACGAGCTTATTATTGGCCTCAGATGAAGGCTGCAGTGGTGAAATTTGTGTCCTTATGCGAGTCCTGTCAGAGGAATAAAATTCCTAGGGTGTTGCCTCAGGGACTGTTGGAACCGATAGCAGTGGAGGGACCAGCAGAAAAATAAGGATTTGATTTTGCAGGACCATTCCCTCCCTCAGTGGGAAAGAGCACATATTGGTTGGTAGCGGTGGATTATGCTACGAGATTTTGTGTAGTGGCCCCTTGTAAAAGTGCTAATGCGATGGCTATCGAAAAGTTTTTTTAAATTTGTTTGATAGGTTTGGGGTGCCTAAGGACCTAATATCCGATAGTGGAACACTGCAGTTGAGCAAGAAGTCTAAGGATTTTTTATGAAATACAGCATAAGTCATAGGGCTTCGACTCCTTACCATCAGCAGGCCGATGGTTTGGCGGAACGAATGATCTAGACGCTGTTGACAACGGTCCGAATAACGGCCCCTGAAGGAAAACGTCAGGGGGGATGGACTGTTGCATTAAATAGGGCTGTTGCAGCATATAATTTTGCAAAACAGGCATAGTTACAGGCTTCCCCGTTTGAATTAATGCATGGATACTTACCACGGTTGCCAGTGTATAATACGGTGGGGCAACCACCTTTAGTAGGGCCAGAGATTGCGGTCAGTGAGCGTAGATTGCGAGCAACAAGGGCCCTAAGTAAAGCGCAGAATATGCAAAAAGCTGCGTTTAATAAATCCCATAGACATGTAGAGTTTGAAGTAGGAGATTGGGTTTTAATTAAGGATTTGGCCCCAGCCCGTTTAGGCCAGGGAAAGTTTAAAATACCCTATCACGGCCCTTATCAGATTGTAGAAAAAGTGTCCCAGGTGAACTATGCGTTTCGGGATACGAGAAAGGTTACGCCTCCTATTTCTATAATGCATGTGAGTAATTTGAAAAAAATTGTCCCCAGGGAAAGGGACCGAATATTGGCAATTAGAAGTTTGAATTTTGGAAGAGTCTCAAACAGGTGGTGCCATCTGGTTCGAAGAGTGGGTTTGACCTCCTCTTGGACGGAGCTGAAACTTCGATTTCAAGACCTCCCCGGGCCTCTGTAAGTTGGGCGACATTGTTTTTCTTTTGTTTCGGCCTCACGCCGTCACCTTGGGTAAGTCCCCTTTGTTGTTTAGAGGTTTGTTTTTCCTTTTTCGTTTTTCTTGTTCACTTTTCATGGCTTCGGGTGAATGGAGCATGAGGTTTGGAACTTTGTCTTTCTTCTTGAAAATTTAGCGATAGAATATGGCGCAGAACCAGCCTTCGATAACTCTTACGGTGTCCGTGTTGGACGGGGTTCGACAGCGTACGGTGACAGCGTCGGTGTCAGGGACGGCATTGAAGTTGCCAGTGGAGTTTAATCGTGCCCTGTCCCGAGATGATAGAGACAGGCTGGTTTGGCGGCAACGGCGGGGAGGACGTTTTGTTCGGCGTCCATGGACTCCTCGAGAACCAGAGGCGTCCCAGTGCTGAGCGGCCGGTTTATCCTAATCCGCCGCCAGCAGAGGATTGGGACAAGGAGCAGGCAGATGCTTTTGAGAAGATAGGCTGGCGGGTGTTCGTCATTTTATTAACACTTTACAGTGTTTTGCAAATATGCACAATGATTGGTTTGGGTTCAGATTATATTTTAATTATGAATAAAATGAATGAAATGATAATTTTATTTAAAGTTTAAGTAATGTGTTGTATATAAATCTAAATTAAACCTTCCCATGCAAATAGAAAGTTATATAAGTTTGACTTCTCTTTTAGCAGAAAATGTGCTGAAAGTGTAAAAAAAATTAATGTTTTATGTATACCAATAAAAACAATGTGCATTATAAATTTATAATTGCCCAATTATGTTAATTTAATGAGATAAAAAGTTAAATGCATTTATTTTGTAAATTTAAATTTTAATTACAATTTTTTTGAATCATATAAATGATATGTTTACCCAGTATAAGTTTGTGTATGGCAGCAAGTTGAAAAAGGATAAAATTAACTGTTGCTATAGGTTCATGCTGTAACAATATCGCTATACCACCCCATGTGAAAAACCCATGCAGAATTCTGCAGAAAAAAACTTCTGCAAAAAAAATTCTGCAGAAAAAAATCCTTTTTTTGCATAATTGTTTCTGCAGAAAAGTGTATTATTATGCAAAAAAATTTCTGCAGAAAGGTTTATGCAGAAAAAGTTACTTATTTTCTGCATAATTTTTTCTGCAGAAGTTTTTCTGCATAATAACA
>JAQGBW010004466.1:0-13722 GCA_034698625.1 Julus scanicus
GATTATGTATACATATTAAAAGAAAATACCTTTACGAACGACATTTTTTATTAATTTCAAGGAATACGTAATCACAGCTAGAGGCACATTTTTTAGCATCTCTTCAACTTTGGAAATACATTGTATATGTACTAAGTTGGACAACCAAAAAATTTTGTGTGTGCTATCTATTAAAGGAACACGATTTTTGAAATTGAGGCTTGTTCTAAATTCGAGAAATAGAGGTTTTGGAAGAACATATTTCAAGATATACATGGAAAATACACTGAATTTAGATTGTAAAAGTAGGGAATTCCAGAAATTTCGAGATATACCGGGTTTCGACATAAACAGGTTTGAGATATACAGGTTCGACTGTATATAATACCTTAATTGACGGATGATACATAGAATATATGGTTTAAATTTGACTATGTTTGGACCCATTTCAGTTTTATGTAGCACATGTAATGTATTTTCAATATAGTGTATCAACATATCGACAATTCAGGGGCATATTTGAGGCATCATGACCCATAATTGGCGAAATAGAGTCCACATAGCTGTTTATGACTCTTCAAGGGCTAAATATGTTCCATATATGGCTTACACATCGATTACATGTTCTATGCATGTCCATTTATAGCCTTCCCCACCCTGGAAAATACATGAAAAGTGTGCATATACATTATGGACGTAACAGAACTTGCCCAGTACTGCCATATCATATGCGTGATCAAACAGTATATGGGCATATATCCCCATTAAATAGATCGATGAATCATATATGGTGCTTGATGGGTCATATTTGGTACTTAATGGGTCATATTTGGTACTTGAGGGGTCATATTTGGTATTTAATGGGTCATATTTGGTACTTGATGGGTCATATTTGGTACTTAATGGGTCATATTTGGTACTTGATGGGTCATATTTGGTGCTTGATGGGTCATATTTGGTACTTAATGGGTCATATTTGGTACTTGATGGGTCATATTTGGTTCTTGATGGATCATATTTGGTACTTGATGGGTCATATTTGGTACTTGATAGGTCATATTTGGTACTTGATGGGTCATATTTTGGCACACATATACGAGACATAACATGTCATATGTGACCCTGCAATGATTATACATCGCACATTCGGATTTGTGATTCCCAAATGTGTCCAATTTCTAATATGTCCACAAAAAGAATATTTCATCTTCAATTTTTACACCTGGGATCAAACATTAAAAACAAAACATAGGCAAAAGTTCAGTTCAGTTAAGAGTTTAATTGGACTTGATCGACTATGCAAAATCCGAATTCCATGTAGATCTAACTTCTTTGACAAGGACTAGAGCCTATGATCGGATCTGGCAGGCGTTGACCCAGATCGAAGTAAAAGCACATTCGTAGTGCTTTTACTTCGGCAGGAAAATGGCAGTCGCCAAAGTTCAAAGTTCATCGCTGGGATTACTGCCTAGATGTGGACTAATCTGTACGACCGTGAACATCTGTTGGCATGTTTGTCGTCGCTGTTACGCCTGGCTGGACATCCGGTTTTCACCAGTCGCATGAATGGCGCTCTATAGAAGAGCAATCCGTGGAACTCATTAACCTCAAGTATGCTTCATTGCGCCACCGCTGCCAACCCCATATCAAAAGGACAGGTGAAGCCAGAAACAGATTGGAAAAAGCCAAATGCACCATTGTGAATTCGTGAGGGGGAGAAGGGAATTAGGAGATATTATCGTGACCTTTGACCACTTGGATATAGACAGGATGCACGAATGGACGGAATCACCTTGGTGAACAAAACAGTGACACGCTATTATTATATCAGAAATCCGTTCATTTTATAAAATAATTAAACATGGCTACCAGAGCATACAAATTATTTCTGTAAAATGTGGCTACTTTGAGCCAGTTTGTCTTGTTTTTGTGAAATTCTGAAAAAGTACATAGGAACGTATATGCTTCCCCCCCCCCCCCCCCCCCCCTTAAATTTTCTTAAAGGACGGTACGCACCAACGACGTATTCAGTCACAAAAAACATACACAAAAAACCTTGGTGTGTCCAGACGTGTTTGTGAAACAACCCTGGTGAAAAAACCCAATAGAAACCAATACAAATTTCTATTGGTTTCTATTCTTATTTGGACACTTTATTGGTTTTAATTGTTTTCTATGGTTCCGGTATTGACTTATATGGTTTGGCTGTATTGACTGAAAAATAGGAAACCATAGAAAACATTTGAAACCAATAGAAAAGAACGTTTCAAATAACAATAGAAAACAATAGAAATCTCTATTGTTTTTTTTATCAGGAAATGTGTCGAAAACGGTCATTTTCTGACACATTTTGATGTTTCTTGATGTGTCTTTTCGATCGCTCGAGAGGCGGCCCGGATCAAACAAAAAAGTTACGGAATGTTTCCTGCTAAGGCGCTTTTGCCAAGGACTCTACATGATGACGTAGAGCATTGTACCATGTGCTTTTAATTTTGAAATATATCCGCGAAATTCACAATACTGTGTCATATACACCTGGTGACAAAAGCGCCGTACCAGCCAATATGAAGCTCCGCCTTGTTTCCAGAAATGTGTCTTTGGTGCGTACACTCCGTGTTTTAATACAATTTTGAGTCACATGTTTCGAAAAATACGCTAGAAACTTTGTTTCAGTGGTTTTTTTGTGTGTTTCTTGTGTATGTGTATGTGTCGTTTGGTGCGTACCTCACCTTAACGTGGCAAAATGGAAAATTGTGATAAGGGCAGTTTACGATATATAGCCATCTCAAAAAGGAAAACACGCCTATAATTCAGCTATCGTTGATCGTGGTGTATTGCGGTTTCATGATTGCCTTCACCTAGCGGTGAACAAGGTGTATTCAACGATGTCAAAATGCTTGAAAATGTTCCAAGTAGTGTTTGTTGGTCAGCACATTTGCAGTAACTGACCCCCGGGTGACCATTGATTTCCCAGCATGCCATCTTAAATTAGCAGCCTTTGATTACCCACACGCACTTGGGCTTCGCGTACCATCATCGTAAATTAAGGCTTAATTTTCTTTTTCTGTCATTCTTTTTGGTTTACTGCGGTCGTTTTGGTCAATAAAGAGCGCTCTCCAATTGGCCAACCCAGATGATAAACAAGGTGATGACGTCAACAACAACAAGGCTTTTTTTAAATAATCCATGAGGTCACCGGGCGAAAATACCTGATATTCAACATGCAAAATTCTTAAGTGGGCAATCACTGCTAGCTTCGGTGTAAATAGGGTTTGCTTTCATTTGGGGGACAGTATCTCTGAAATCCCGTTATTCAAATTACATAAGGCTATAAATGGCATATTATGTCCCATATATGTCTAAAAACATGTATGTCAATTTATGGAGTTGCATACGCAAGCATGAAATAAAACACTCGACTTCGATTAAAGTAAATGTACAGTATTAATATGGGGTATAGATTTAAATACAGAAATGATAAGTATACCCTGGTGAAAAAAACAATAGAGATTTCTATTGTTATTTGTAACGTTGTTTTCTATTGGTATCAATAGAAAATTTCAATTGGTTTTATTGGTTTCAATTGTTTTCTTTTATTCAGTCAATACAGCTAAACCATAGAAATCAATAGAAGTCAATACAGGAACCATCGATTAAAGTAAATGTACAGTATTAATATGGCGTATAGATTTAAATACAGAAATGATAAGTATACCCTGGTGAAAAAACCAATTTGGAACGTTGTTTTCTATTGGTTTTATTGGTTTTAATTGTTTTCTTTTGTTCAGTCAGTACAGGAACCATCGATTAAAGTACATGTACAGTATTAATATGGCGTATAGATTTAAATACAGAAATGATAAGTATACCCTGGTGAAAAAAACAATAGAGATTTCTATTGTTTTCTATTGTTATTTGGAACGTTGTTTTCTATTTTTATCAATAGACCTCAACACTGATAAAATGTACATACAGTAACAAAGTGTACACAAACTCTTAGACTCACGGACATATGTAAAAATTATACATATATGTATGTTTATATATGTCCAATTTTTGATATTTTCATACACAGTATGTCCATATTAAGAGTATATGACAATTCCTCCATTTATATCCATACATAATTCTTCCACCAGTGCAATAGCTTTTAATTCAGCTTGCCTTCATAGCCTATTATCCAAAATATCGTTTTTTATACGTTTGTACAATCTATATACAAAATGTAATGTCAGCATTGCACCCCAAGCTATGTTTTTTTTTCTATCACATTTTACTTTCAATATATTTTTTTACGCCATTTCATTTCTAAACACAATTTTCCATCGTCGTCATAAAAACGTTCATTGGCTGCAAGGTTTTTAAAGGTTTTTCTAATTTAAAGAATACGCTATCTCAAACGGAACCTTTGGGAAAAAATTCTAGTTTCCAACATCGGCAAAAGCGTTTTATACGATTTTGTTTTTGTGCACTATTTTTTTTTTTTTTTTTTTTTTTCAAAACACTTATTGCAATCCTCGTTCAATTACTATTTTCCTTAATCTGCATACGGGTTTTTCACGTATTAGGGAGTCACGTTAATAACCGTTTGTGCCGCAGCTGTAGCAGTCTTTTGAGACCCTGTAATTTTTTATATTCATCCTCAGTTTTTCTTATGCCTAAATTTGTAATTGTCAAAGTGTGCATCTCCACGTTTCTTCTATAAGGCGACCAAATTTGTACGCGTTTCCAACTCCATTAATCTCTTCCTTTATTTACTTGCCTATTTAAAGCTTCGCTTTTTTATGGCTACAGATATATGATAGCAATAATCGTGGACCGTTTCAGCAAGATGCCACTTTCGTGCTTTTTAATCAAATTCATAAAAGTAACCTAATGCGAAACTGCTTCATAACAACGCTGCTGAAATACAAAAAAAAGCTATGTTCTGAATAGCTTTGACGTCAAGTCATGGACGTTGTTTTTTGACACTATGGGTGAGCCCATTTAAGTGTGAGACTGGATAGGGACCCTTGTTCACCTCAATCATTAAACGATTGGGTCTTATAACGAAATGTGGCGAAGAAAAATTTAGCAAATTAGCGCAATTGATGAAGTTCGAACAATAAAATTGTGTAAAAATTAATTTGTTAAAATGAATTTCCGCACAATTTTACAATATTTTGCTTTAGTAATTTATTCTTACTTGAAAGCCCTTGAAATGAAATATTAGATAAGATAGATGAAAATTGCATAGTTCAAATAAAAATACATGTTTTAGAAAGTACAATAGGCCTTAATTAGGTACTTATTATCCATATATGGGCCTAAATTAGGTACTTATTATCCATATATGGCCCTTAATTAGGTACTTATTATCCATATATAGGCCTAAATTAGGTAATTATCCATTTTGGGCCTTAATCAGGTACTGATTAATCATTTATGGCCCTTAATTAGGTACTGATTAATCATATATGGCCCTTAATTAGGTACTTATTATCCATATATGGGCCTAAATTAGGTACTTATCATCCATATATGGGCCTAAATTAGGTACTTATTATCCATATATGGGCCTTAATTAGGTAATTATCCATATATGGGCCTTAATCAGGTACTGATTAATCATATATGGCCCTTAATTAGGTACTTATTATCCATATATGGGCCTAAATTAGGCACTTGTTATCCATATGGGCCTAAATTAGGTACTGATTAATCATATATGGGCCTAAATTAGGCACTTGTTATCCATATATGGGCCTAAATTAGGTACTGATTAATCATATATGGACCTTAATCAGGTACTGGTTATCCATATATGGGTGGGTATGACATACATGGGCATACTTAGGGAATATACTAATGGACAAACCTAACCATAAAGTTAACCAGGTTTATAAGCTAAGCAGATTCCTGGTATAAAACAAGTATTTACCTTAACGCTTTTATGAGATTTTTGAGTACTAAAGTAACTTAAGTGATTTTTCAGAAATTTTAATTGCTATAAGTGTATTCAGAGTATGCATGTAATATTTTATACAAGATTGCAATTCTGGCTGTTCGAAAACATGTATACCTTGATACCTTGAAAATGATAATTAGGATTCTTAAAAAAATAAAATTTTAAGTCAAAGCCTTATAACAGTAATTGCCCCGAAATCCAAGAATATCCACAAATTTCTAAGTTGAGTTTCTCGGAAATGTTTCTGGCACGACGGATGACACGTGGCCATTAAATGCAAATGTTCATTAGCGAATGTCGTTGCAGAGGGATATGCTCGCCGTTAATCTCTGCCTAATGTTATCGTCTAGGAGGCCATAATAATGGGGACTAGAAAAAAAACCGAGAGGGAATGGGCTCGTTAAGGGATCCTCTGAGGGGGCATGGGCTGAGGGGGATCACAAATGGGGTTTTGATCATCGATAGACAAAACATTTAGAGAGTGGGATGATCTTAATGATGATGACATGTGGGCGTACCACTGCATTGGAACCCCCCCCCCCTCCCCCCACACTGCATTTAATTCATTTTTCATTATCGACCTACAACCATAAACTGTGAAAGCAACGACATCGTTGATTGTGGGTTCGAGAGTGTCCTAAACTGGCAATTTTTCGATTTTCGTTAGCAGTACCCTTAATATGTTTAATTATGCATTTTTTGTGTTCAATCCGTGCAATGTGATGATTCGGCAAGCATTGAAGGTAGAAATAATGACTTGCACAAGCCGACCTTATATTTCGCCGACATGACATTTCGCCGACGTGTCGGCGATAATATGGTATGGTTAGGTTAGGGAAGGTCAATTTTTGAACGATTTCTTTAATAGTTTTTTGCAGGATATCGTTATGGTATCATCCCACTTCGCCGACATGTAATTTCGCCGACGCATCAACGAATTAGTGTTTAGGTTGGATTAGGTTAGGTTATAGAATATGACCACTTTATACCGAATATGACCGAGAGCTTTTTGCAGGGTGTCCTTATGGAATCATCCCACTTCGCCGACATGCCATTTCGCCGACACGTCGACGAATAATGTGTTTAGGTTGACGTTGCTTAGGTTAGAGGAGGTAAAGCATTGAATGATATCTTTAAGAGCTTTCTGCAGGGTGTCCCTATGGAATCATCTCACTTCGCCAACATGCCATTTCGCCGACACGTCGACGAATAATGTGTTTAGGTTAGCTTTGGTTAGGTTAGAGGATGTAATGCATTGAATGATTTCCTTAAGAGCATTATGCAGGGTGTCCTTATGGAATCATCCCACTTCGCCGACACGTCGACAAATAATGTGCTTAAGTTGGCTTAGGTTTGGTTAGAGGAGGTAAAGCATTGAATGATTTCCTTAAGAGCATTATGCAGGGTGTCCTTATGTGAGCATCCCACTTCGCCGACATGCCATTTTGATCACTCGTCAGCCAATAATGTGGTTAAGTTGGCAACATCTTCGCCGACGTGTCGATGTGGTTAGATTGGTTAGGTTAGGTTAGGTTTGCTAAAGTCAAGCATTGAATGATTTCCTGAAAAGCATCTTCAGGACATCATATGTTATCATCCCACTTCGCCGACATCTCATTTCGCCGACGCTGTGACGAATTATGTTGTTAGGTTGGGTTGGATTAGGTTGGGATAAGGAAGGTTAAAGTAATGAATAATTTGCTTAAAAGGTTTTTGCAGGGCGTCATTATTACAACATCCCACTTCCCGACAAGCAATTTTGCCGACGCGTCAGCGAATAATGTAATTAGATTGGATTAGGTTAAGCCTTGAGGCTTAATCTTTTTAAATTTTCTTTGAAACATTTTGCAGAGCGTCTTTGTGGTATCATCCCACTTCGCCGACATTCCATTTCGCTGAAACGTCGGCGAATAATATGGTTAAGTTAGGTAAGGGGAGGTCAGGCATTGACAATTTCCTTAAGATCATTTTGCAGAGTAGACTTACGGTAACTATCATTCCAGTTCGCCGACATGTCATTTCGCCGACGCGTCGGCGAATAATGTGGCTAGTTTGGGTAGCCTACTGGGATAACCAATTGTTATCTGTCTGTGCAAGCACGTAACACACCCGTTTCGGTACAAAAATGAACATTTATATGTACGACCAGCACCACCTACTATATATTCACCAATCGAATATTTTCTAATTTCAGATAGCGGAAGTGAAAGTGACAACGAAGGAGGCTTGGGAAATGTGAACCGAATTGTAATGCGTCCACCAGGTCACACTGGAAAGGCCAAAAAGGGACACTTGGTATTCGATGCATCTTTCGAAGGGGGTCAGTAAAAATTTCACATTTCAAGTATTATAGATGACAGGAACAAAACTACAGCGTACAAGATAGAAGAAATGACATTTACTCCTACAGGGTCACAAATTCAATGAAAAATAATTCAAATAAAAAATTGTAAATTACTACTTAGTCCAAAAAGTATTTTTTTAAAATAAAATATATAAATCAAATATTATTTAAATATTTGTTCTATACATGCACAATATAATTCTTAAGTACATTTTTGAAAAATTGTAAATAATCTAATTAAACTTACCAATAAAGAACACCTGAGTGAAATAGCTATGTTTGACTTAAATGTGTCATATCTATAGCTCTCTATGAGCCATATTTATCGTTTGATACGATACTATATGCACTTGAGTGCAAAAAAATCGACTCACCTACATGAATCAAGTAAAAATGTGTTTTCTCAGCAACCAGATGTCAGATTTAAAATCGGAAAAATGTGTTTGGTAGACAATTTATTCCTGTTTATAATTCGCCTAGTGTGAAAAGGATTTCTGCTGAATTTCTCTGGAGAATAGTCTGCAACTCGTGCGGCTACTTCTGGTGGAGTGGTCATTTTATCAATAAACCGTTAATTAACACTTCTTCTGGATATGTGTTCATTAAGCTCTGATAATCAAATTGCATTCAGAAACACTTAAAGCCACAGGAGTACCACGATACATAGGCATAAATAATGAAAATTTGGGCTGCGTTAAGTTCAACATTTTTCGCCTCAAGAATGCATCAGGAATTTTATGCAAATTAGGCGAATTACAAAGAGGAATAAATTGTCAACAAAACACATTTTTCCGATTTTAAGTCGGACGTTTGGTTGCTGAGAAAAAACACATTTTTACTTGATTCATGCAGGCGAGTCGATTTTTTTGCACTTAAGTGTATATATATAGTCATATATATTAAGCATGCAACGAATGGTCATATATAACCATCTTAGACTTCAAGTTTATTAAATATGGGTCACATAAGTCAAAAAATCAAAAATGGTGTGGCAATATATAGTGTACTATATTTGGTAAATATGGAATGTATTGTGAATTATAAATGTATTCGTGTTACATTCACAAGCATATTTGGGCAAACCGTGGCAGTTAGTATCATGCATGCTCTTATATGGTAATATGTTCAGATGTAGCTAATACCTAATCATATATATATATACATATGTATATATTTATAGTTGCAGTTCCTAAAAGTGGGCAATCACTGCTTGCTTCAAGGATTGTAGTAATTGCCTTCATTAGGGGCAAACCATCTTGCAACAATAATTATAGACAAAATTGCTAAATTATTTATTTGGATTTCCCCTTTTTTAAAACCACAAAAATGCGTATTTCCACACCTGTAACACCTAGAGAAACGCTATTGCGATTCAAGTCCACGTAAAAATTGTTTTTTTTATTATCCATGGAGTCCCACGTGTGAATCCGGGTGGGAAAAAACATGCAAGGGCCATGTTTGTGCATATTGCATTCCAAAAACTGTCCTCTACATATCCATACATGACCATATACAAGTATAGATTTTACTTACAAAATCTGCATAGTAACTTGTGACCTAGCTGTAACACTTATCACAAAATGTCGAATTGGAAAAGAAAGAGAATAGCATGTTTCTGTGAAATCAACTGTTGTTGTCTTCATTGTCAATTATTTAAACTTCTTAAAATGTTTTTAATAACTGAGGAAATCACGAAATGGTCGCTACACTGCAGCACAGCGCTGCACTGCAGTGAAGCGACCTACATGTAACATAAACCAACTTGGTATATCAATCGTAATAAGCACCATACATGTATATACATGTACATCTTATAACCCAAGATACGATGTGTAACATGTCATCTCTGGAAATCATATCAGTAAAATTCGTTATCCCACAATACATGTAATATGTAGGTCGCTTCACTGCAATACCGCACTGTGTTGCAGAGTAGCTATCATTTCCGTTTCTATCAGTTCCTAAAAACATTGTAACATGTTTAAATAACTGCCAATAATGACGAAAAAAGTCGATTTATACAAACAGACAACTCTAATCCTTTTCCTGATTGTATATTTTGTCCTAAATGCTACAAGTCACAAGTTATTATGTGAATTTCCGTGAAAAAAATGCTTGTAATTAAAATCTAACAACATTAGTGGATACAACACACATGACTTCCTCTTTGACCGTATTAACAGAAAGTTGAGATTTATGAAAAAAATTGGGGCGACTATGACTTTTGGTCCACCCTGTATAGCTATCCAGTTATCATAAATGCCGATGGTCTGCAGATGGATATAGCACTTATACAGTATGTCCCCAGTTTAAACATCTGTGTAAAAAAATAATTTATTTTCTTTGCAACTGTCTTTCATTCGGTACCATCCCCAAAGCCTACGTTTTTACCAGATTCAATTTTAGTATAAAAAAATGTGCCTGAAGCGAAAATTTTTGGGAAGGGCCCTTGGACCCCTCATCCCCTCTTTGAGGCGCATTTGAAAATGCGTTGCCTCGTCGACGCAAATGATTCGATTATTTCCCCGTATTTAATTATCCAGTCGACTAATCACGTTATAACCACTTGCGTTGTGCGGGGCAAACCTTTCTCTACTAAGTTAAATTAATTACGCTAAATTTAATAAGCCTGTTTGGGCCAATCAAAAAGCGGATTTTCAAACTATAATAAAACGGCGATAAATCACCCGCAAGTTTAATTTTCACGTATACGCACTTCTTTTTTTTTATTATTTTCATTCTTCCGCGCTACCAATTTGCCGTTGCCTGATTTCGCATCGACACGCGCCGGATCATTTAACTGATTTGCATGCGAGACCTCCTCATTTGCATATCTCGCCTTCTTTAAAACATCGATTTTCGGGAATTTTATGGTTGGCCCTCGCCACTCTAATCCGACTCATTTAATCGAACCCTAGTCCATTAACGCACTCCATTTGTCTGCCCTTGTTTTCATGCCACCTTACCAGTGATCCGATTAAATTTATGGGGCACCCTGTATGCAGTGTATGATACATGGTATTTCAAGATATATATATTTGGCCGACACCCCATTGCAATAATGGGAGTCGGCTAAATGTCTGACGGAGAAGTGGGTTGTCGGCAATGTGGGTTTAAACCATAGGTACATATCAAAAAGTCCATAGATGGGCATTATGAGAATTGGGCATATATGGACATATTGTACATGCATACAGAAGAGCCTCTCTAAACTAATATCGTTGGGACCGGATGCTTGGTATTATTTAAGCGAGATCATAAGATCAGAGAGGTATTAGATTGCATGACTATGGGGCCCATATTTGGACCAGCAGTCTGTATTAGTTTAGAGGGGATATTAGTTTAACGGTTATTATTTTAGAAAGGTTCTACTGTATATGGCTTGCTTGTCCATAAATGATTAGACATGGCAATTCCAATTACATTAGAAAGTACATTTGACCCATCAGTGACTAATTAAGGCACAAACATGGTATGCCAATACATGTATACATGGTTACATTCACTAATGTATGGTCATACCCACACATACATATTTTGATGCATAAACTACGTGGTTAATCAGCACCTAATTAATACTTTTATATTAATCATCAGTACTTAATTAAGACCCATCAGTGACTAATTAAGGCACAAACATGGTATGCCAATATATGTATATATATGGTTACATTCACTAATGTATGGTCATACCCACACATACATATTTTGATGCATAAACTACGTGGTTAATCAGCACCTAATTAATACTTTTATATTAATCATCAGAACTTAATTAAGACCCATCAGTGACTAATTAAGGCACAAACATGGTATGCCAATACATGTATATATGGTTACATTAACTAATGTATGGTCATACCCACACATACATATTTTGATGCATAAACTATGTGGTACCTAATTAATGGTCCTATATGGATCATCAGCACCTAATTAATGCTCCTATATGGATCATCAGCACATAATTAAGACCCATCAGTGGTTAATTAAGGCACACACATGGCTACATTCACAAATGTATGATCATATTTTGATGAATAAACTATGTGGTTATTTAGTCCCTAATTAATTCTCTTATATGGATCATCAGCACTTAATTAAGAACCATTAGTGGCTAATTAAGGCACAAACATTGTATGCCTATACATGTATATGTGGCTACATACCCAATATATGGTCATACCCACACATACATATTTTAATGCATAAACTATGTGGTTAATCAGTTCCTAATTAATTCATCTATATGGATCATTAGCACTTAATTAAGACCCATCAGTGGCTAATTAAGGCACAAACATGGTATGCCTATACATGTATATATGGCTATATTCCCCAATGTATGGCCATACCCACACATACATATTTTGATTCATAAACTATGTGGTTAATCAGTACCTAATTAATACTTCTATATGGATCATCAGCACTTAATTAAGATCCATCAGTGGTTAATTAAGGCACAAACATTGTATGCTTATACTTGTATATATGGCTACATTAAGTAATGTATAGTCATACCCACGCATACATATTTTGATTCATAAACTATGTGGTTAATTAGTACCTAATTACTTCTCCTGTATGGATCATCAGCACTTAATTAAGACCCATTAGTAGCTAATTAAGTCAGAAACATATATAGTCCATCAAAATTGGCTAAATATGGCCCATACATGACCATATACGGTGGCACTGTGTAGAACATAATACATAATGATAAGTCGAAATATGGCCTCACCCTGTATTCCATGAGCTTTTCCATCGTCTTTTCATCTTTCCCAATCAGGGTTTAGTTAAAAAAGATGAAAAGTCAACTCGTAATTAAAGTCCAAAAGCAAGGTTTTTTATAGTTGCCCAATATTCCGCCTTGTGTTTTTTTATCCAAATATGAAAGGAAACCTTAGAAAATGCAAACCTTGCGGTGTTGATAGGCATCCTTTTTGATTGAACGAAAATTAGCATGCTATTCATCTTTGTCAAGTTGAGGTTCTCACACTTTCCATCATCGTTTTCAAGCTCTTCCCACTCTTCCACCACCACCATCTTTTGGGATTATTTCCCATAGACTTTCAATCATCAAAATAACGCATTTGCATTCCAAAACCCCCCTCTCACCCATCAACCCATCCCTCACATATTCCTACTTTTATTTACCATAGCTACTAAATAAGCGCAATCTTAGAATTTTTTTATATTCGTATAGGGAATTTGGGGAAAGTTGAATATATCAGCGAATTCGAATATGATTTATACATTCGACCGGACACTTGCAATCCCCGCTATCGTCTTTGGTTCAACTTTATCGTGGAAAATGTTCGCAGTGATCAGGTAAGAATTTTGCATTTCGTCAATCAAAATTTTATCAACTATATTAAGGGGGATCACAACCCTATCACTTTCAATGGGTGAAATTTTGAAACACAATTTCAGATAAACAAAAAGAGAT
>JAQGBW010004467.1:0-13720 GCA_034698625.1 Julus scanicus
TTTGAAATAAAATTGTGATTGTGTGATGTCACATTACCGAAACACCCCCCCCCCCCCACCCCTTGGTCACAATTGTCACAAAACACAAACAACCCACACACCCCCATAGGGGTGACATAATTTTTGAATGGCCCTTAAGTTGGATTTCCGTAGACTTGCATCAGTTGATCTTTATTCTGGTGGCAATTCTTTCAGGTCATTGATAGCCAGCAAGTATGTAATGATAGTTCCGAAAATCTGCAATGTAAAGAAAGTATATTCTAATAAATAACTTTTGTTGTTTCATGCATAGTTAACGGGGGTTTGAAACCTTATCCTTTTCAATGGGTTAATTTGCAACGACACTCACAGCCAAACAAAAAGAGATTAAATAAAAGTAAAAATTGTTTAAAATAGCTTGATAATTCAGTAAGGTCATTCGTTTGTCGTTTTTCACTTTAAAATAGTAGATTTTTTTAAAAATTAATGAACAAGTTTGAAAAATGTCCGTTATTTTGCACATGCTGCCAGCAGGTGGCAGCATGAGATAGGCAAGTTGTGAGTGCAAAAATTCAAATAATAATTTAAATTAAAAAATCTACTATTTTAATTATTGATTTATTTAGCTATTTTAAACAATTTTTATTTTCATTTAATCTTTTTTTGTTTGGCTGTGAGAGACGTTGCAAATTTACCCATTGAAAAGTATAGGGTTTCAAACCCCGTTAAGTGTTGTGAATTTTTTTGCACATACTGTGAAAATTAGTTCACGTTCAATGAGGAACATATTCCCGCATGTGATGCCGATGCCTTTCTCCATTATTTGGTCGATATAAAAATGATATTGCTCGTGGATCTTTAAGATAAACCAAAATGAAGCCCTTCATAAATTGCTCTACTTCGACGTCTTTTAAAATCAGAAAATGCTACTTGGACGTGAACTTACACTGCAATGGCGATTTGTCAGATATTTAGAAACCATGCGAATGTTGACCAGTGAATTCATCATCTGAAATTAATACAAATTCGAATATTAATAATGCAGTAATTTCGTATAGTTATAAGTAATCCGACCATTGTATTATGCAGACAATTATTTTTCAGAGAATAGATATGCTAGTCTTGATCACCATGGTGATATGTAACAATGTTATATTCTGTCTAACAGAAACCAATATATTTATATGCTGCATTAAAATGATTTTTTTTATAATTCAAAACGTTGTCAATTACAAAAGGGTGTCTAGTCAAACCCTAGGTGCCTAGGTGACAAATTATATTGGGTTTTGCTGTATAATTTCACTAATAAAATATTGCTAAAAGGGGGTGCTGGTCTGAAAAAGTTTGGGGAACCATCACACTGCCCTGAACTCTAGGTAAGGTCCCCTCAAAATATCCTAGCCTGGGGCCTTACTCAGATTACAATAAGCGAATTGCTTATAGATTACTAAGTATTTTGTGGTGTGCGTATTTTCCATTATTTGTTTAAGCCTGGTTCACACTAGGCGAAAGTGGCGCACAGTAAGCGATGAATCCGTCTGCTAAGGCCGGATATGACGCGCGCGCGTGCGCAGTACCTGGTGATCCCGGATCACTTCACGTGACCAAAACGTCATCGAAGTCCTCCTGGTCTTGCCGGAATCACTTTTAATGAGCGAGATCACTTTTTAGATTATACATGGCGGCTATTGGCGTGCATGCCCACATTGAAAAGAAATGTATTTCAAATATATTTGGAAATACAATTGAATGGTTGAAATGCATTTGAAATACATTAAAAATATATTTCAAGTTATGAAATACATTTGCAATGTATTTTGGAAATACAATTAGAAATACATTTCTAATTATAAAATAGATTCGCAATTGTTAAAAATATTAGAACATTTATAATTACCGGTGCATCAGACAATTCATTAAAAAATACATTAGTGGTACTCAAAACTGTAGATTAAGGCCAGCAGTTTTGCCTGCCTGTAAGTGTTTTGAACTATTTTGCTGACCTTTAACACCTTTAGCAGGAGCGCCGATCTGTAGTGCAGGAGCGTCCTCTTTGTGAGGTGCGCCAAGTGTGAACTGTCACTAAAATTTTTGATCCGTGAGCGAGAGCACGACGCTCGCTCACTGTGCGCCACTTGTGCCTAGTGTGAACCAGGCTTAAGAACGTATTACTACGAGGGACGGTCAAAAAGTCTTGCCTATTGGTTTATTATTCAAAAACTAGATTTCGTACAAAAAAACTGAAATAGCCATTTTAAAGTGCAGGAAATTTTGGTTTTAGGTCAATTCATGCAGATTTTCGAACAAACTATCAAAAACAATACTGACGCCTCACAATTTCAATTGTGACACGTACCTGCTCATTTGCAATTGAAGATAAATAGATTACCGAGGAAAATACCACAACTCCTGTGAACATGTTCCTGAAGTAGATCCACCACAAAGTAGATTTTGATTTGACAGTTTCATCTAAAAGGATGATTGAAACAAATATTACGTCAATCGTGCCTGATGTAATTGCCAGCAATAGCATCCGACTGAAGACTGAGTTCAGTTTGCCGATAAGTTTGCACGCGGACTTATGTCGAAACAGATGAATCTTGAGATTGATTCGCAGGGCTTCCTCTGTTAACATGTTGGGTACTATGCTGTCGTCATCTTTAACTAGCTTAACAAAAAACACGCGGCAAATATAGCATAAGCTACTGAAAAGAGCATTCAAAAATAGTGTCAGTGCTAATGTTAATTTGTGACCGAATCTGTTGACGAAGTAGAAAACGTGATACATTTCTTCTCCAGTCATCATGTCGTTGCATGCTCTGTAAACCACTTTATCCATGTATAATAGGTTGTCATAATCGCTTTCAATCCAAACCATGACTAAGGTGAAAAATGTAGCAAAAGGGATGATGAAAACAAAGATGGACAATCTTCTGATTAGCTTTCTGGTTTCTGAAGCATCTTTCATCTCTTCCATCAAGCGAACCTCACGGCTTAAAATGGTGAACAATTGGCCAAGTTTACTTGCAGACATGCACATTATGATGTAGCTTATGAATACCATGATACTAATCAGGATTATAGCAAGCCAGCCGAGTTTTTCATGAAATTTGCTTAACTCAGCGTCGTTTCTGTACGGACCTAACATTACCATTCCAGTGCAAAAACCCCGGACCACTAACTGTATTACAAGAATGCAGATTAGGACAGATCTCCACAACAATTGAATCCCCGAAATGATTCTGCTATTCCCGTAATCTACTTGCATGCCAAATAAACGCAATGACTGCATAAAATAACGCAATTCCGGTATGAAAGGCACGTTTTCTGTTGGCATTTTCTACTATTTTGTCGCTATGTCCAACTTCGCTAAATTGACCATCGGCAACTGGTGTCTGAAACAAATTTTCTCCAGTATAACTCTGTCGGGCTGAATTAGCGATATGCTTGATACATTAACTTCTTTGATAAATTTAAACTTCTTTAACAATTTTATGCATTAACAGAAAATTAGCATTTTTGAATGCTTTCTCAAGTCGCCGCTTTGTGATTGGGTAAGCTAATCCTTTAGTTATAGAGAGTGATTGATATTGCTTAAGTTGGGTTGCGACATTACTCTTTTTAGTCTTAAAGTATTGATGGAAATTGTGCAAGTGCAGTAGAACTTGTGTAAATGCATCCCGTGTTAATGAATAACCTCTCTAAACGCATTAAAGGTTCCTATGGCGACTTGGGACCCGTGTATATAAATGAACCTGTCTAAAAGCATATTTTTCACCGGTCCCAGGCGTATGCATTTAGACAGGTTCTACTGTATTAAGTTTGCCTGGGGTGAAAAATGGGAGATTCTTTCAAATAGTTTTTGTAGGATCATAAACCGTTCCAGCTATTTGTAAAGGCCATTGCTGGAAGAAGGGCCATTTTGTCAGGGCCTTTTAAACTTTTTTAATAATTGTATGAATTAACAGAAAATTAGCATTTTTGCATGCTTTCTGACAACGCCGCTTTGTGATGGGGTAAGCTAATCCATTAGTTATAGAGTGATATTGCTTGCGATATTACTATTTTTAGTCTTAAAGTATTGATGGAAATTGTGCAAGTGCAAAAGAACCTGTCTAAATGCATTCAGTGTAAATAAATAACCTCTCTAAACGCATACAAGATATCTGTCCCGACTTGGGATCCGTGTATATAAATTAACCTGTCTAAAAGCATATTTTTCACTGGTCCCAAGCGTATGCATTTAGACAGGTTCTACTGTACTAAGTTTGTCTAGGGTGCAAAATGGAAGATTCGTTCAAATATACAGTTTTTGTAGGATTATGAACCGTTCTAGCTATTTGCAAAGGTCATTGCTGGAAGAAGGGCCATTTTGCCTAGCTGCCCAAACTGACCATCCTGCAGTATTTTTACAGTTTGGGTGTTTTGCCCTGGGCGCCAAATATCCTCAGAGGAATTTTACGGATGGGAGAAATTCTTTGACTTGTTGATTTGAATAATTGCCTAACTTATAAACAAAAATCAATATTTTGCCTGGATTTAATCTTTGGCTACCTCAAGAGGCCCTGTCCTGTCTGTGCTGCCATGGAGTGGTTATTTGCCCTAGTTAACATCGCTCATTTTCTCTAACCATGTTGAGGTCAGTAACAGTAACGGTAAACTGATAGAAAGCCAGAGGGTAAGAATACGTAATTTAACGGAAGGAGAAGGAAGAGTAAGGAAGAAGAGTTTGTAGGTCTCGGGTGGAATGTGTGGCCTAGTTCCTGCAAGATGGCCGCTGTAAACGAGATTTGTAACGAGATTTGGAATAGTTCTTCACCTCCCAGGTGAAAAGTTGGCGGCCGTCATTGGGGGATTTTTACAGAACACCATCCAATTTGTACGCCATGCTCACTAACCATCTCATAGATTGTTTATTTTGGTTGTAATAAGTTTATCCCTATAAGTATGCTTTTTTATGTTCTAGAACGTGGTTATGAATATTCTGTAAACATGGCAGTACTTGTACTGTAAGATAAGTTTTCCAAAATTGTCAAAAAGCATTCGTCAAAAAAGAATTTTGTTTCTCTTAACGGGATTTAAAACCCTATCCTTTTCAATGGATAAATTTGCAACGACACTTACAGCCAAACATAAAAAGATTAAATAAAAATAAAAATTGTTTAAAATAGCTTGATAAATCAGCAAGGTCATTCGCTTGTCGTTTTTCACTTTAAAATAGTAGATTTTTTAATTTAAATTATTATTTGAATTTGTGCACTCACAACTTGCCTATCTCATGCTGCCACCTGCTGGCAGCGTGTGCAAAATAACGGACATTTTTCAAACTTGTTTATTAATTTAAAAAAAAATCTACTATTTTAAAGTGAAAAACGACAAGCAATTGACCGTACTGATTTATCAAGCTATTTTAAACAATTTTTATTTTTATTTAATCTCTTTT
This sequence comes from Julus scanicus, assembly GCA_034698625.1. Classification (NCBI taxonomy): domain Eukaryota; kingdom Metazoa; phylum Arthropoda; class Diplopoda; order Julida; family Julidae; genus Julus; species Julus scanicus. The sequence continues at coordinate 5,423 of JAQGBW010004467.1, forward strand.
TGTTTGGTTGTGAGTGTCATTGCAAATTTACCCATTGAAAATGATAGTTTCAAACCCCGTTAATACAGCGTAAAAAGATGCAACTAAGGCATAACTCACCCAAGAGTAAATTATTGTTTTAGTTTTTCAGGAAATCAGTAGTTTTCGAGTACTTAGTTCACGAATTTAGTGATGTTATTCAATTAAGTTTTCTTCATCCTTATGTGCTGATTATACATAAATTGAGGTGATCATTTTTTTAATTGCTCTAGACAAAACTTCATGCATCATAATTACACCAAAGGGGCCATTCAAAAAACATGTCCTCGAAATTCCTTCAAAAATTGCCATCATCTGTCCTCATGGTGTCCATTTTAGCAGAGACCCCCTTCCTCATAGACGTTCTTAATTTTTATGAAAAGTAGGGTGTCCAGAAAATTTGTTGGAACTTACAAAGGCGCTTCCTATAAATTTCGAAACACCCGCCTCGCTACCGATTCCACGACATTTTTCCAGATTTTTCTGATTATTATAACTAAAATTTCCTGACCTCGAAGGGTCAGCATAATTCCTGCATAAAATTTGGTGTTTAACACAGTTAGGCATAACTCAGGACTTTCCCGAGGTTTTAAAAATTCAAGTTTACATTTGGGACTGGGGACACATTTCTTCAGGTGTCCATTTCCCCTTTCACTGACCTTTAAAACTCAATTAAGCAAAATAGAAAAAATACGAAATACCATCATTAGTGGACGTCCATAATGGCTTCCCCCTGTCCACATGTTGTCTACATGTCAGCAGACCCCCTCTTGAGGACGTCATTTTTGAATGGCAAGTGGACGTCCATAATGTTTCTCCCTATGTCCACACGGTCCCCACATTCCAGCAACGCCTCTCCCCCCCTCCATCCCTTGAGGACGTCCTTTTTGAATGGCCCCTAAATGCTTTGGTTTGTACTGCTATCTCGTCTCAGTTGATTAATGTTATAAAGAATATTTAAAAATTCCTAATGCATGTACTATTCAAAACTGTATGTTCAACAAAAACCAGAAACAATAGAAAGTTTGGAATCTAAGCAAAATTTGTTTCGTTCAAGGAACGAAAATAATGTTTTTTGATCAACAAGTTCATTTGGGCATGCAAGTTTTGTTCAAGAAAATGTTACTTCCTAGTTTGGTTTCATAAAAAAATGGCTTTTCTTGGCGTTCAGCTAGCTCTTATTCTACCAAAGCTGGAATCCATTATTGTATTGAAATTTATTATCTATTATTTTTGTTTATTGTATTAGTTATCGCAATAAATGGTAGCCGCGCAAGTAGTTTTATCTACAAACAACCGGCACCGCCGATAAAAGTAAAAAAACGGGCATTGTTTGATCAAAAACATTTTGTTCTGTATCAATGGTTTAAGTATATGCACGGGTCACTTGAAACGACTCCATGCATTTCAAAAAAAAAAAAAATTCAGATGGGTCAATTGGTAACAAAGCCGGACTAATTAATAATTAATGTAGTGATATAAAAACAAGTTGATAAAATTGTAAACGTTTGTTGTTCCACAAGAAACTATGTTTTGACCCCTCAAACGTATAGTGCAGTCGACGTTTTGTCGATTCGGGGTCAAATTAAATCATTTTTTGTGAGGATTTCTCATTCCTGTATCGAAAGTAGGCTCCCAGCGCGATTTTAAAGACTGGTAATAAATGTAGTAAGTTTTAATTACGCTCTCCCATCTGAAAGTTAATTAGCACGCTCGAATAAAACCTGTAGATTGTAGAAGAAGGGAGGAAAAAATGTGATAAGTGGACAAGATATTTTGCCTCAAAAACTTATTTTCGACTCATTTCGGCCTCATTTATTTTAATGGTACAATGTGCGACATCTTCGATTTTTATGTCGTGGCACGATGGCAATGGACCTTGTGCATAATTACAATGGAGATTTACAGTTAGTAAAGGAAATATTTGTACCCACATAGTCATATACAGTATATTACATGTATATTTTGGATAGTGTTCCATCACTTATGTTGCATCTGAAAAAAAGATTTTTTTGCAGTTTCTATTATTTTATAATGAAATTTATCAATATAAGTAACTTTGGTTAAGTAATTAATATTATTTGTTAAATTAAAATGGTATTATAACATTTTTAGTTGCCAAGTGTTTTTATTTAGCCAATTTGTGAAATTTTACTGGTGTCTCATCAATTATGTTGAGCACTGTATAAGTTTATTGATACAAAATTCGTTCATTTGTGTCTAGTATTATATACAGTGCATATAGGGTTACAGGGACCACTGGATATTAGGGCACATGAGAATGACCTTAGTAGTATACTTTCAGCTACCGTTAATACGATCATTTCCATAATATGGCCACTTTTCATGTATCATATGATTTCTTCCCATTATCCAAAATGCAATGTGCAGACTATTTCTGTATTAAACCCGGTCCACACTGGTGGAAATATGAAGCCAAAACGTGTTTTTATGAACAAGTTTCAATAAATAGGTTTGCACAAAGTGTCCACATAAAAATCATTTCAAAACAAAGGAAGTGTTTGCGGGTCATGGCGCTCCTACCAATTACTGTATACTGTGATTAACATTAGGTAAATTTTAGGTATAAACACCGAAATGTTTGCTGAAAACATGTTTTTATGCCAAAACTTATAACTTTTTCGCAAACATGTTGCGGAAACTCCGTATTTGTTTTTCTTGCAATGTTTGTGTAAAACTTGTAACTCTTTTAATTCAATCATAATCCTTTTTGTTATTTGAAAATTTCCTTTTCAAATATTTGAATATTCTTACTGTGCTGTAGAGAAGTACTGTATACAGCAAAGAGGTTATTTATTGATCCTATGAGTCTCATCTCATCAGGTTGTTACAACATTGTTTACAGTAGGTTTTTAAATGATAATGTACAATAAAAAATAAGCAATATATATATATATATATATATATATATATATATATATACGTATATTAATGAGTGGTTGCTGGAAGTTGGGCAGTGGCATATATGCTGGCAATGCGGAAAATTAGCCATAAGGTTGGGAGATTATTGCTGATGTTGGTTAGCAGAAAGGGTGTTAGGACTGTATACAGAGTCACCATGTTTTTAAGTATGAAGTTATAAGTTAGTAATTCAGAAAATGCCCCTGATATTAGGCTGTCATACATTACAGCAGAGCTTTGAGGAAATACAGATGTATAGGGTGTAGTGTGGAATTACAGTAGGTGGAAACCTATCATCATTGGTATTTTCTGAATGTGGAGATATATGCTAAAGTAAAGGCTCATACGCTACTAGGGGGTGCTGAGCTTAATTAATGACAATTGACTCTAAAACACAGGTTGAGTAATTGTCGCAAGTTTGTCAGTTCCCCACTGTACGACAGAACTGACGAATTTGGGCCAAATGAGGTGATAGTGTTCCAGAATGTTGTCCACTTTCGGCATTTGGACCATGGCCTATCTGCGAGGCAGCCATGCAGCCAATATACGAAACGATTACAATTATAAATTACGTCATGGTGGTTGATAATATAACATTTATTGCTTCTCTTTTGCATAAAAGGCCAGGTTACGCCAAGGTGGTCGCAGTTACTGGTAGTTGGTGACACCAAAACAAATAGCTCAATTATTGCGATTGTTTTGGTGAAGGGATGAAATAGGTTTATTGATAGGATAGGTGGGCCAAAAAGTAGCATGTTAGGTTTTTAGCACGATTGCATAACACCGATGATAAAAATCAGGAAATGGGTTTCTGCTGAATTTTTCATTTTAAATTTACAACCTGGTCATAAAATCCTTTGAAGAATCAGATTTAGGTATTTACATGGATTATAACTAAGATTCAGTCTTCACATATTGAAAAATGTCATGCTTTTTTTGGTTTTTTAAACAGGTATTCTGGTACTCTATAAAAATCAATTAAACATTTCGAGATTCACCAAGAATTTTAGAATTTAAGTCTAGAAGAATTTCCACAGATTCTTATTTGCACATATATTTTCACATAACGAAGATTCAGTTTTTAAATAGCATAGATTCAGTCTTCACATTACAGCCAAAGATCCATTCTTCACATAACCCAAGATTCATTCTTCTCATAACAGCCAAAGATCCATTCTTCACATATCCCAAGACTTCCAGACTTCATAAGCTGTTCCGAGATGTTGGATATACTTCATCTGGCTGCTCTCGACGCAAAGTCCAATTGTTGTCCTTGCCCTCGAATCGTCCAGCATCCACTTCTCGGTCGCTTCTTCTAGCTTGGGATCCTTGATGTGGTTCAGCAACCTCATGTTCTCCAACTGCAGACTCATCTTTGCCTTCCAATGGACATAATTGTATTCATCCAACGGTCGAAATCGAAGGCTGAATAACTGCTATGTGTCTCCCGGAATTCTTTCTTCAGACATTTTAAAACTTGTTAATTATATCTGAGGAATAATTAATTCCAGTCCTTTGATCTGTTCAAGTCCTTTTGAACAATTAAATGCCTAGTAGGTCTCCGCAGTGACTTCCCCTTGCAACAAAGGACCAATTCACTAAATTAGCTAATTAAAAGAATTTCATTTCGTTACTCACTGTTTGCAGAGCCATAACATGTTGAAATCAGTTGAAATCTGTCTGGAAACAATGTGGAAATGATGTAGAACTTAAATTCAGGGCTTGGATGAAATAACTCTTTTATTTCATTATACTTAAACCCTTCTTTTACACGCATTTAAAAGGACGTCCATCCTCCTCGAAAGCTGGCTGAATAAGAGACAGAAGGTCTAAGCAATGGCCCGAAACTGACCCGTTGAGTTGCCTGAGGTATAGGGCCACTTACCTTCCTGTATGGTGCTGCCACTTGTAGCCCATGCGGTGGTGACCCTATTCCGAGGTCCTACGGGACCTCGTGTCCCAGATAAGGGATGTGTACCTGAGGGCACACCACTCCAATTATTTTTTGGGAAAAACAGTTAGTTACTTGAGGCAAGTAAGAGAAGAACTTATCCTGTGAATACTTTAACTAAGATTTGTTTGAAAGGTTTCAAAGTTAATCTGCCAAAAAAAACTTTGCAGACATGTAACATACCTATTTTAAATGTTCAAATGCTTTTCCATGTTTGACAAGCACTCCTCGATTCCTTCAGGAAGTTTTGCTGAGGTTTCTTCTTGGCTCACCTCCTTAGCCACACGTGAAGAAGAGTTATGTATCTTAGTAGGCATGGGCTGAGGACCACATTCATTCACTACTCTTGACACTGAAAAGATAAAAAATGAACATAGGATATGAAAGATTACTTTTTTAAACAAATTGTACCAATAAAATAAATCCTGAGAATATATGGTATCATGCTTATTGATGGAAACCAAGAGGAATGCAGGATTTTTACAGGGAAGACAAAGTAGCAAAAGTAAAGTATACATATTGCCAGCTTGGCATATGAAGGAGAACTGACAACATTCAAATAAACACTGGCTTATATACATACTCAAGCAGAGTTATGCCAATTAATAGCATTAATTAATAACTCATAATGCAGTTGGGTCATCAAGGTCAGTGATCTCTGGCCTGCATACCATTTGGGAAAGCCAAACTATGTGATAACCCTGGAGTGGCGTAATTGCAGGAATAAATTCCAACACCCCCTCTCAACGCTCCAGCTGTCTAGCATCAAGAAGGGAAGGCCGCTCATGATTCCTTCTTGGTAGCATCCTGATCGCAAAGCCCCAACGAATTGCAGAACTTCCCAAACCGAATTCGGGCTAAGGGCTTTGTCAGCACATCTGCCACTATTTCTTCCGTTGGCCGGTACTCGATAGTTATCACTTGACGTAGGACAAGATCCCGGAGCTGGTGGTGGCAGATGCCTTTGTTTAGTACGCGAGGTTGACTGTAATGCATGCATCATTCGAATGCACGCTTGATTGTCCTCGTAAACAACTGTAGGGCCAGAAGTGTAGATACTTTCAGGTCTGCCAGCAGCATTCTCAGTTACTGCAGGTCACACGCTGCATGTGACATGGCGAGGTACTCTGCTTCGGTTGATGAAAGGGCAAGGGTTGACTGTTTTCTGCTACTCCACGTGGCGAAACTTGCCAACCCGGAACACATAGGCACTTGTGGACTTGCAATCGGTTCGATCTCCAGCAAAGTCGGCATCTACGAGTGGTGTTCTTTTAACAAAGCCATCTAACGTTTGGCAGCTGTTTTCCACAGTTTCTTCTCTTCCAATGGTAGTTTGCAAAGCTCCGCCCAGCTGCGTAGCTCACGATTCGGAGCATTCAGGACTGTTGCGATCCTACTGGACCCTTTTTCAGATTCTGTGGATTCTGACCGGGGGTAGCTTCCTTGTTGGCCTGCCGTAGTGCGAGTTGTCCGGCGTGGTGGCACATCTGATACCGGCTTTGGCAGTTGCTGGCTTCAGCATTGTATGTCCTGGTCGACGTTCAGCAATAGGCAGAGGCACCTGTGATTCAGCAGGTGAAAATGGCTGGTCATCATCACTCACGTTGTCATCAAAACCTATCTCAGTGTCTCCACCTTCAGGATCTCCAGTAATGGTAGCTCCACAACCTCTGGTTCTGTTGCTGGTTTGGTAGTGGCTGGCTTACAATCGTCATCATCATTGAATGGGATGTGCCAGTCCCCCTCTGGTTCAGCGACCCTTTGGATGGTGACTGCACTGTAACTCTGTCATCTTCAATGATAGTTGCGGTGTGACTACCAAATCCGACCAGTGTTGATGTCCAGGATTCGGTAGGCTTTAACTGCATTTTTTCTTTGGCCTGCCAAACATACGACACACTTTCCAAACGAAAAAAATGGCGGCTCTCGCAAAATCTAGCAGGTAGAAACTACGAATACAAAAACGGCAATATATCATTGCATGCGTTTTTATATTGGCAGAGAAAATGCCAAAATAATAGCCTACTTTGTTGAGGCATACGCATAGGCTTATGTACACGCATGCACATATCTTTAGTGCAATTTCATACGCGGTGTAATTATCGAAACAATTAGTTAAATAAACCTAATTTTATATTTAAAACATTTTATTACAATTTAATTTAAAAACGGGAAAATTTGGTAATTTTACAATGTTTACAGGCACGCACAGATGTTGTTTGCCAGATGGTGTTGTCGTACGGCATTAGTGAAGTCAATCAGGGTTAAAATATAGCGGTTGTCCCCGCATGATGTCACCGGCATTGGTCCACACAAATCTGTGAACAAGGTCGAGCGGCTGGATAGTAGTGGTCTTGCTAGGTAGAAATGATTTTGATGCAAGTTTCCCATTGGAGCAGCACTCACAGGCCTTCCAATGGCTACCCTGCACTGTGAGGTCAAGACACCAGCTTAATGGCAAGCCAACTTCCTGATGGCTTCTGGATCTCGATGACCGAGGCGCCTATGCCAGTCCTTAATAGAGGCTGCAGTTTTTGCAAGTCGTGTAGACTCGGCATAGTTATGTGATCAAAGCTTGTAGAGCTCATTCTCCAGTGGTGCTTCTGCAATGATGATGTCAACACCCATCCCATCTAACGGCCTGTTTTAAAGTCAATTTTTTGTGGTCGACTACCATCTTCCTGACGCTTATTAGGCACTCGGTGAGTGCCTATCATACTCTACCTTAATATAAATTGTCATTTTTCTACACTACAACTGTGTCTAACAGGCAAGATAATATCTAGAAGAGTATAATCACCTTTAACATGGCCATGGCTGCCAACTCTTTAGATTACCACGGCAACCACACGAGCACAGCTAAATTCAGAGGCCAGTTGCAAAATTCCTGCAAGTTCAGCTCGTCCGTCTCCTTGCGCTTTCTTGTCATAAATGCTGCAATGCGCCGTTGGATCTAAATAAGGAATTCAATAATTATTATAAATGTGCCACATGTTCTGGCCTGCAACTCAAGTAGCATATAGATCCTCACTAATCGAGGAGCTATACGAGTGATGGCTTAACAAATTCTTTTTTCCAACAAGTTGAATATGATAATCGAGCCATCCATCATTTCACCAGTACACACCATCAAGTATACTCAACGTTTACATAATTGTTAACTAACCTCCTTTTTATCAGCTTTTATTGGGATGTGGTCTCGGGTACAAGCTGTGGCATGCATCTGGGATTTGAGACGTAGCTCGGTCTCAAGATCATGCTATTTGAGCAACTATGGTATGAGGGTTAGTCTTCACATAGCATCCCAAGATTCAGTCTTCACATAACAATCCAAGATTCAGTCTTCACATAACAATCCAAGATTCAGTCTTCACATAACAATCCAAGATTCAGTCTTCACATAACAA
>JAQGBW010004468.1:0-13720 GCA_034698625.1 Julus scanicus
TAAGAATGCTCATGAAGAAGAATGACAAGTCTTGACTTAGACATGACGGTCCAGATACCTTATTCATCAATCTAGTCTTTCACTCTAAGAATGCTCATGAAGAAGAATGTCAAGTCTTGACTTACGAGCTTGCGTTAAGCGGAACCGAGTTAGTTCACAGGACGGTCCAGGTATCGTATTTATCAATATGGTCATTCACTCTAAGATTGTACATGAAGAAGAATGACAAGTCTTGACTTACAAGCCATCGTTAAGCGGCACCGAGTGAAGAATAAAGAAGAATGTCAAGTCTTGACTTACGAGCCTGCGTAAAGCGACACCGAATTAGTTCACATGACGGTCCAAATATTTTATTCATCAATATGCATGGTAATTCACTCTAAGAATGCTCATGAAGAAGAAAGTCAATTCTTACGTGCTCGGTTAACGTTGACAGGAGACAAACGGATCCTTTGTGGCGGCTCGGGCTGACTCACGGGACATCATGACGTCATCTTTTCCAACAGCTACAGGGGCACTGTCCACTATGCATGTAGTGGCTAAACCCCCCTTGGCTGCCCTGACTGGCCACTTAGGACCTTAGGGGACCTTACAGCCAAGCTAGAGCTCTTTGCCGCCAGCTCTCCAGGAGGTGAGACGTCTCTGTTTGGAGGTCCGGAGACCTCCAAACATTCCAAGCTTGACCACATTCCTGTGTTAAGTGCCTAATCGAGTTAGTAGACATGACTGTCCAGATATCATATTGACCAATCTAATTTAGTCATTCACTCCAAGAATGTTCATGAAGGAGAATATCAAGGCATGACTTACGAGCTCTGTTAACATTATCGGGGAAACAAATCCTTCCATGATTGACTGCAAGCCTGTGTTGAGCTACACAAAGTTAACGGTCAAGACACTTCAGATATCTCATTGATAAAAAACTCATCATTTAATCCCAGAATTTTGGGAATCTTGTCATGTTATAGTCCAGCTTAACCACATCCGCTGCCGCACGATGCCGCTTTACATTTTTTTCAGGTCTCCTTCCAGCATCAATTTTTGTGTGTTCTAGTAAAATTCATTGAAATTCACCAATTTTTTAGTTTATATTTTATTTTTAACTTTTTTTGGAACTTTGTTAACATGGCACTATTAACATCAAAGTTATGTCATGAAAATCTGTTAATAAAACGTGGTTATAAATCACATTTTTGATTATTTTTGAACATAAATTCACCAATATCATCTTGCCGCAAAACAAAATAACTTAAAAACACAAATTTAAAATAATACTCTTAGTCTTTCATTTTGATCAAAATGTTGTCTTACATGTTCGTGTTTTTAGTTGATGGCCCCAAACACGCTCATTCCTAGATTGAATACGTAAGAATCAATATGTAAGACTTATTGTAGAATTTATAAGTAAAATTTTTTGAAACAACCACAAAAGGCTTATTTTCATTCGATGATGCTTCGATTCGTTGTTCATTAATCCGATAAAATATTGTCTTTCGATAAACCTAAAAAGACACAATCGTATGAAAGTCAAATGGCATCAGTTTGAAATCCGAAGAGTTACCGATATTCGTCGGGTGTTCGCGGTCAAGCGTTGTCCATCTTCTGCCTTAAAACATGAAGGACCCAGACTGTCAGTATCATCCAAATCTTGAGCGAAGAGTGGATGGTAATACCGTCCGATACTCTGATGGGCTTTTCTGTTTTTTGTTCTTCATCGGTGGGAACCACATTAGTTTTATCAAATTCATCGGCCAGCAAAGCGTTGATGGATTTCAGCAAGTACATGGTCTGACCGTCGTGACATCGGCCATGGACATCATCAGTCTCAATGGACCAGATCATGACACCCCTCAGTCCACGGGACAGAGCATACTGCACCTGATGGACACAAGAGATGGCATTAGTAATAATTACGACAACGGCATTTTAGTTTAGTGATAACACTTCTGTAATTTTTGTTTGTCAGCTATGGTTTATGTTATATCCGCATGTTAGTGGAGAACTTTTTTACTCTTTCCCTATCTATCTTGAATAAACAACTGATAAGGTTCATGACATACATTTCAACCACTTTTATGTAACACCCATGTGGACACATCTTGAACAATTTGTTTGGTCCCACACCAGCAGTCGAGCGGGTTATGCGCTTGCCTCTCGGTCCTGAAATGCGGGGTTTGCTCCCCGATAGTGATCGGTGTAATTTTTACAGATGGGAGAAATTCCCTAAGTTGCGGCTCTTTCGGCTACAAGGTTCTCTGTAGATTGTTGCTCATGAAAGGCTTCTCGAGAAGGGTTGGAAGTGCCCGCTCCAAGGCATTTCCAGGTAGCGATGAAGGCTCATCGTCTACCGTTGGCGTTTAGCCCTCGTGTTGCAGAAATAAGCCAACGGTAAAAATCGACACACAAACCCGAGGCGCGGGATTCACTCCAACGGTGAGGTTGGTGGGAACTTTTCGGATGGGTAAAACTCCTATTCGAATAAATTTAAAATGGGGGAATCCAACCCTATATGCCATTCACGGGAATAGTATTGTTCGCCCATGTCTCGTTTTAACACGCTGGTCGTCGCTGGGTGACCGGAAAGGCACCTTGGAGAAATTCGGCATGCCAAACTTTTGATAACTCAATTGGCCACCGCCACACAAATCTTACACTCTCAAAGCCCTGATTTTATTTGTAAAGTCTGTTGAAGGTGGGCGTATGTAGCATACACTGCAGATAACTTTGAAATTAAGAAAAAAATATTGATTTTTTGCTATCGGAATGGTCGTGGAGGTTTTGGTCGGCCAGTAAATTTTTGTGATGACTTGTGGCTAAAGATCGGTTGAAACCGAGGTCTCATGTAGATGTTACTTGGTCTCAGCGGTAACATAATAAAGTAATAAAAAATGGTTCATTTTGTTGCGAATCGGCTTTAGATATTACAATTTTACCTTTTCACTGATGCTGTCTTTATCATCGTAACTGATCCAAGATTTGTCTTTGTAAGCATAAGGCACACGTTGTTCCTGGTCCAATTTTTTGGTCCAAATTGGCTTGGAAATTTCTTGACAAATCTAATTTAGAAAATAATGAAAATTTGCACAAAATTGCAGGACAAATTAAAATGTAGCTAGGATAAAAATATATAGATGTTTTTTTAGAATATGTTACCAAATTGTCACAAAGTTCTTGTTAGAGACACTTTTGAAAGCAAAATTATTTACGGACAATTTACGTATCCATTAATGGACAATTGAATTTAAGTCCTTTGATTTCGTGGTATGGACCACATACTTTATGCACACTACACTACAATAAATGTTACAGGGTGTTACCTCGTTGTAACCCATGAAATTTGCCTCTTTGGTGAACTTTCCCTGTTGGCCCGGCTCGTGTGCGGCTGCTCCGAGTGACGTCTCGGAGTTCACAGGTTCATCCAGGGTGAAAGTTCGTCCGTAAAATGGTAAGCCCAAGACGATCTTGTTTTCATTGGCTCCCAGTTTAATTAACAAAGATATGGTATGGTTCTGTAAGAAAACAATGTTGTTACTAGGACACCCTGTATAGAGATATACAGGGTAACCTAAAAGTTTTAATTGTATTATTGTTTCTACTTGCCATATTTGTTATTGCATCGGTTCCATCTTTCCTTTGGTATAATGGTGAATTAAATCCGGTTTTATTGTCCCATTTACCGTGATAATCATAAGTCATAACACTTATAAATTCAACATAACTAAAAAATAAATAGACATTGGAATTTTTAGAGATGTTTGACACACTCTGTAGTGGTTATTTAACATGTTTTATATAATCATATCAGGAAATAATTGGTGACACCCTGTATACTGTTTCTGCACATGTTAAAATATTCTTAATGGGACACCCTGCATTATTTTGGCATGATACAGGGTGACCTAGCATATCTTGAGTTTGCTGTGTTATGGTTGGAAGACTCGAGACACCCTTCATTATTTCTACATTATACAGGGTGTCTCCTACTATGTTTATTATTTCATATTACAGGATGCCACATAATGTCTTTGGGAAAATTGTACAGGGTGTCACGTAATGTCTTTGGGAAAATTGTACAGGGTGTCACGTACTGTGAGTAGTATTTTATAATATTACAGGGTGACGCGTAATATCGTTGGAAATACTTACTTCGCAACTTTTGGAATGTCGTACGCCTGTTCTATTATATATTGTGCCGCACTGATGGCCACGGACAGAATCCACCCGTGTTGATCAAAAACATGTCTCAACTCCTAAAACACAGAAAATGAAGCATGAGCATCAGTGAGCTTGTGCTCATGAGACGGAGGATCATCCTCCATTTTTGAGAACCAAATAACACGAGTGATACCCTCATCAAGAGTGAGAAGTTGTCCTTATCGTGAGGTTGGCCTCCTCGTTGAGTTGGGAATTCCCAATCGTAGTCCAATCCATCGAATTTGTATTTCCTATTTTTTAGAAAATATTGTATTTTATATTTGTATACGCTCCATGCGTATACATGTATTTGTATACAAATGTAGAATTCTAATACAGTAAATCCATATATAATTATTATCAACCATACTTTAAAAAATATCCAAGTTATACGCACTGTAAGAAAGTGACGACACTGTCTATGAACTTCTTCCTCGTCTCCTGAGTGGCGGCCATCTTGGAATAGTTTTCCGAACCTTCGTTCCATCCTCCGATGGCGATTAGAACCTTCAGCCTCTTGAACTTTTCCTTTAGCTTCAGATAGCTTTTATATCCATCTGAAAAGAGACAAGAAAAAATTAGTAAAATAACACACTTTTAAGCTCTCTTAAGTCGAACAACACTCCGAAAGCACAGCGCCCTCTATGATGCATCTCGGTCAACTAAATCAACAACTGGGGAAAATCCTTGGCTTCTAAGGAAGATTCGAAAATGTACTACAGTTCTGTGCAATAATGTGACTAGCACCTTAGGAATGATAGGCAAGTGTATAACCAACACCGGCATCGGCAAAATCCTTTGTGACGGATCCTCCAAAAGGAGGCACTATGGTAGCGATAGAGATTTCCCTGCCCAGAACTCCACAACCATATAAATTTGTAGGATTACAAACTTTTTGTTTCAGAGAACACACAGTTTGTTGTGAGCAAGCTCATGGCCGCATGCCGATGCGAGTGGTCAACTATGTTACGTGCTTGCCTATCGATCAAGTTGAGTGGATATTTTTACAGATGAGAGAAATTCCCTAAGTGGCGACTCTTACAGATGATGGTTTAAACACAGGTTTAGTTTGAAATGGTTCACTTTAAAGATGCATCCAGAGGCGGTGGGAGTCCCCCCTCATTGACAAAATTCCCAGGTAGGTGATGGAGGCTCTTCCCCTGTCATTGGTGTTTAGCCTCCATGTTGCAAAAATAGGCCAACATTAAAAATCAACAAGCAAACTTGGCCACATTACTAGCCTCCCTATTTCCAACCCATGCTCCTCAAACATTTTTCCACAGATGTTTTTTCCACGCCCCTTCATCATCCTTCCATTCCAAACCAACAAAAGAACAAAAGGCATGTAGTAAATCCCCACTTCCTTCCTCACATGGGTTGCAAGTAGTGTGAGCTTGTCTAAATTTTGCACTAGCAGATCCCCTTCAAAGCAAACATGTAGAGTGGTTCTTTTTTGTTTACTTAAAGTAAGTGGTGCTCAGAAGTGATCCCTTATCAAGATAAAGGGAGTTTTAAAGCAATTAGGACAACCAAGGATTTGTTAGATATTTGACTAGGTGGTGGTCACAAGGAAAATCCCTCGAAGAATTCATATTGAACCCTTTGTAAAACACAGGAAACCCCTAAGGTGCTTTCTGGAACCCCTAGAAAGATGAGGAGAGCCTTAAGAGGTTCTGCAAGTGTAGCAGTCGATTGAACCCCTCCAAAGATCCTATGAAAGAACGCTAGTTACTTTTTCCGCCATCTTCTTCGTCCATCTCGGACTGTGGATCTAGTATCTTGATGTGGTGGGTCACGGGGTCAATTCCAGCGAATGAGTAGATGACGTAGGAACACAGCTTGGGGTCAAAGGTCGTGGCATCGAAAAATCCATCACCGCTCCTGTATTTTGCCCAGCTGCCCACGTAACAAAGAACGGGAGTGTCGTGTGATGTCACTGTAAAAATAAAAAAGGGTAATGACCACAATGATGTCATGACAATTAAGGCCATGAACATAAATAAAAGTGTTTGCAACATAAATGTTACCAGGTTCTACAGGACTCAGCCCGTCACGCCCCGTGTGGGGTTATTTCGTGATGATTTGTTAGTACGCAAGGTAGCGTCCCAGTTCCTTGTTATGTTAGGAATACCTTAAGTTGGCCCTTACTGAGAATTCTAAACCTGACATTTGCAAGACACTAAGAGACATTACTCATTTGGAGATCTTGTGGAATGTTCGTGGCGGGCTGACCGGGGACGGTCATATCGGGGTGGCGATACGATATAGTAGCCACACGGTAGGTAGGTTAGGTTCAATATTTGTTAGTATGGATGGGAACATAAATATTTAAATAATTCTAGGTGTGGGACTCAATAGCCCATTTTTAAAAAAATATTTAAATGTAATGTTAAAATGTTACGTTTGTAAACGCTTCAAGAAAATTTAACTAAGTTGGTTTAAAATAAATTAGCTTAGTTTTTGATTAATTTTATATAAAATTTTAACTGCTAAGAATTGTATTTAATGTAAAGAAAATTTAACTAAGTTGGTTTAAAATAAATTAGTTTAGTTTTTGATTAATTTTATACATAATTTTAAGTGCTAAGAATTGTATTTAATGTTAAGAAAGTTTAACTAAGTTAGATTAAAATAAATTAGTTTAGTTTTTGATTAATTTTATATAGAATTTTAACTGCTAAGAATTGTATTTAATGTTATCAATAATATAAATTATCTCATATAAAACCATAACATATAGTTAAATTTGGTTAAAATGTTAACATACATAAATGTTTCACGAAAATTTAACTAAGTTGGTTTAAAATAAATTATTTTTGTTTTTGATTAATTATATATACAATTTAAACTGCTAAGAACTGTATTAAATGTTATTACAAATATAAACTAGTTAATATTAAACCTTAACATAGTTAAATTTGTTTAAAATGTTAACATTTGCAAATATTTCATGAAAATTTAACTCAGTGTTATAATATAAATTACTTCAGTTTTTGATTAATATTATATACAGTTATAATCAATTAACATATTCATTTATAATGGTAAAGTTTAATTAGGCTTAACAATTGATTTAGTTTCACCATTGACCTTTTAGTCAAGTTTAAACAGTGATGACATGTTAAGCCCTTTACAAGATCCTTTATCAATGACGTCATTAAAAAAGGGTAAATTGAAATTCCTAAAATCCCACATGATTAACGATTTCTAGAATGCAGTAGGAAGTCCATTATCCCATTTCTGCGTTGTCATGTCACTTTTATCCTTGTACTTTAATCCTGTACTTAAGCAAGCTTTCCATGCTACACACTACAATATTTTGTTCAATACATGTCAAAACATGTTTTTGATGGTGTTTTTTTAAATTATGAAAAAGTGTTCAATAATTATGACCCGAAACTGACTGGATCACATAGAATTAACCCTCCTCTTTCCGGATATGACGTCATGTTTGATAATCACACAAATAATAGTTGGGGCATTTAGGAATCACTAAATTCACCTGTTTTAACAAAAGTGGTTTTATTTTTTACTCCTGCTGTGGAATTTGGTTTGCTGCTTTCCCTCAAGGCCATTTCCCCCCTTTTTTCTGTCACCAGCTGGTGCATTCTTGAAGGTAAACCCCTCTTCCCTCTGTCTTGATGTAGGAGGCTACATATTCATATCTACTGGCTGAGTCAAAGAGGGATGCACAGGTCACTTGACCACAGATTTTGACCAGTGTTGGTAAAACTGAGGTGATAATAGGATTATAAGGACAATGTTGTTCTTTACTGAGACATTAGGTCTTGGTGTCTTTCTTGTGGGAAGGATGTCTAAAGCAACAGGTTGAGTCACTGTGTGGTGAATCTCTGATGTGAGAGGACATGCTATAAATGGGGTATTACCACTGTCCTGGCCAGTCTAAGTTTTGCTAGGACTGAGGGTTTGGTGGCCTTACATCGAGATGAAAGTTTGACTCAAACAGTGACTGAAAAAGCCCCATTGAAACCCACTAAGATGCTAGAAGTGGGCAACACGATGACTGGCCCAAAGTTACCCCCACTGTCACAAAAGTTACACCCGCTGTCCAAAAAAATCTCCACTGTCCCAAAGTTTTCCCCACTGTATCAAAGTTACCCCCACCGGTCCAAAGCTACCTCCACTGTCCCGAAGTTACACCCCACTGTCCCAATTTACACCCACTGTCCTAAGGTCACCCCCACTGCCCAAAGTTACCCCCACTGGTCCAAAGCTACCGCCACTGTCCTAAAGTCACACACCACTGTCCCAATTTACACCCACTGTCCAAAAAATATCCCCACTGCCTCAAAGTTATCCCAAAGTCACCCCCACTGACCAAACGTTATCCCCACTGTCCCAAAAGTTACCGCACTGGACCAAAGTGACCCCCACAGTCCCAACCCCTACTATCCCAAAGTTTCCCCCACTGTCCCAAAGTTACACCTGCTTGCCGAAAGTTACCCACACTGTCCTAAAGTTACTCATCATTGCCCCAAAGTTACCCTCACTATCCCAATTTACCCCCAATGTCCCAAAGTTACACCTGCTTTACCTAAAGTTACACCCCTCTGTCCCAATTTACACCCACTGTCCAAAAAATATCCCCACTGCCTCAAAGTTATTACCACTGTCCCAAAGTCACCCCCACTGTCCCAAAGTTACAACATTGCCCAAAGTTACCCCCACTGACCCAAAGTTACCCCCACTGTCCTAAAGTTACACCCCACTGTCCTAAAGTTACACCCCACTATCCCAGAGTCACCCCCACTGTCCCAGAGTCACCCCTACTGTACCAAAGTTACCCCCACTGTCTTACAGTTACCCCCACTGGTCCAAAGTCAACCACCACTGTCCCAAAGTCAACCCCCACTGTTCCAAAGTATCCAGAATTACAGTTAACTGGGGCTAAGGACCTGACTTTTGTTATTTAAATGTACATTTGATATCATATTTCACTGTTTTTTTTAAGGAGAGCACTTCACATTCCAAGATGTTGAGTCACTGGGTTTTTACATCGAATTCACACTTGGCTAACTTTTTGCAAACATTTTTAGTCATTTTTTTCAAAATAATGAAGGAAATATTTTGAAAAGTCTGTTATTCTTTTTAAAGGTTTTTGTGATTTATTTTGTTAGTGACTTACCATCTTTGTAAGTCGCGACCTCATTGGCTCTGACATTCATCACGTGTTGGCTGACTAAGATGATGACGAGTGCCGTTATAAACGAGATATTCCATCGTCCCATATTTATAGCTTCCATTTTTAAAAAATATCCCTTTTTTGTGATAAAATTCCTCTTTTAGTTAACACTCGCAAATGAACATATTTATATGTTTCTACTAGTCGTTGAAACTCCTTGAGATTCTTTGATAATCCTTGAAAGTCTTTGAAACTCTTTGAAATTCTTGAAACCTCTTGTAAGATGTGTAAACTCCTTGAAAGTCTTGGAAACTTTTTAAAATTCGTTGAAACTTGTAGAAATTCGTTGAAACTCCTGGCGATTCTTTGATAATCCTTAAAACTCCTTGAAATTCTTTGAAACTCCTGGCGATTCTTTGATAATCCTTGAAACTCCTTAAAATTCTTCGAAACTTCTTGAAAACTTCTTGAGATTC
This sequence comes from Julus scanicus, assembly GCA_034698625.1. Classification (NCBI taxonomy): domain Eukaryota; kingdom Metazoa; phylum Arthropoda; class Diplopoda; order Julida; family Julidae; genus Julus; species Julus scanicus. The sequence goes on from JAQGBW010004468.1 coordinate 9,814, forward strand.
TTTGAAACTCTTTTAAAATCCTTTAAAACTCGATGAGATTCGTTTTTAAAACTTCTTGAGATTCTTTGGTACTCCTTGAATTCCTGAACTCGTTGAAGATTTGTTTTTGAAGCTCCTTGAAGATTCTTTAAAACTCCTAGCGATTATTTAATAATCCTTGAAACTCCTTAAAATTCTTTGACACTTCTTGAAAACTTCTTGAGATTCTTTGAAACTCTTTTAAAATCCTTTAAAACTCGATAAGATTCGTTTTTAAAACTCCTTGAGATTCTTCAGTACTCCTTGAATTCCTGAACTCGTTGAAGATTCGTTTTTGAAACTCCTTGAAGATTCTTTAAAACTTCTGGCGCGATTCTTTGAAACTCTTTGAAATCCTTTTGAAGTTGTTGATGAAATTCTTTCAAACTTCATAAACTTCCTTAAAAGTAATTGAAATTGTCGAATAAAACGTGCTTTAACTCCTTAAAACTCGCTGGAAACTCCTTCAACTCTTTCGTAAACTGGTGTAAAGTGTTGTGAACTCGTTGTTTCCGAGTTGATTGTCCCGGAACACACGAAGAACACCTCGTTTGTGTTTGCTGAACGTCGACTGCCGTTGTTTCGATTGTTTTGTCTCAGGAACAAAAATTTGGTCGAGTTAAATGTTTGAATATTCGAAGGGGTGTTGAAATTCTTCTTCTTACCTCCCTCATAAAACGTGTTTTCAACCTCCTAAATAACTAAACACCGAAGTAAAACACCAAACTCAAGCACAACGACCCAAACAAAAAATACCAGTGACCCAGTTTTTAGAAAACTAGGGCTAGGTCACCCAATGACCTCTTCACCTCTGCCTGATGAATGGAAGAGGGTCCATTGAACCCTCAAATTTGGATGAACGGAAACAATGTTGTTTTGGAACTGATTACAAAAACAGTTATTTTTTATACTGGGTTCCGGGAAATGTCTACCTTATTACCAACAAAAGCGTATCCATATTTTTATAATGACGTCATTTGTTGTTTTGAAAAAAAAAAATACCCAAAATGACGTCATTTTTTAGTAAAGTCGGTTTTTAAAACGTGTTATACGTAGCTGTTGTTTTATGACGTCATTGTGTCATTTGTGGATGATGTTTTACATGATTGACATATGAATGTTTTTTTGGAAAATGACGTCATATATACTGAAATTTGACGTCACGTTTATTGAAAATGATGACATTTATAGAAACTTATGACGTCATTTTTTCTGAAATTTAACATAGTTGAAGTTGGGCGCTTTTTTAGGAAAATTACGTCATTTATGTTGAAATTCGACGTCAAGTTTATTGAAAATAATGTCATTTGTGGAGTCATATAACGTCATTTGTTTCTGAAATTTTACATGGATGACATTAGGTGCTTTTTTGGAAAATGACGTCATTTCTTGAAATTTGACGTTAGGCTTATTTAATGATGTTATTTGTAGTCATAAGACGTCATTTTTTCTGAATTTGACAATTTTTCAGCCATTTTTTCTGAAATTTTTGCATTTTTTCAGCACTTTTTTTCTAAAATTTGACTTAGTTGAAGTCATTTTTTCTGAATTTTAAATAGTTGAAATCATTGTGTTAAAATTTGACATTTTTTTCAGTCATTTTTCTGAAATTTGACATAGTTTAAGTAGTTTTTTCTGAATTTTACATAGTTGAAGTCATTGTTTTAAAATTTGACATTTTTTCAGTCATTTTTTCTGAAACTTGACATAGTTGAAGTCATTTTTTCTAAAATTTGACATGGTTGAAGTCATTGTTTTAAAGATTGACATTTCTTCAGTCATTGTTTTAAAGATTGACATTTTTTCAGTCATTGTTTTAAAATTTGACATTTTTTCTGTCATTTTTTTAAAAAAATTGACAACTTGAAGTAATGGTTTCTGAAATTTGACATAGGTGAAGTAATTTTTTTAAAATTTGACATTTTTTCAGTCATTGTTTTAAAGATTGACATTTTTTCAGTCATTGTTTTAAAGATTGACATTTTTTCAGTCATTGTTTTAAAATTTGACATTTTTTCTGTCATTTTTTTAAAAAAATTGACAACTTGAAGTAATTGTTTCTGAAATTTGACATAGGTGAAGTAATTTTTTTAAAATTTGACATCTAGTTAAAGTAATTTTTTTCTGAAATTTGACATAGTTGGTCATTTTTTCTGAGATTTGACATCTGGTTGAAGTATTTTTTATGAAATTGGACAAAGTTGAAGTCATTGTTTTGAAATTTGACATTTTTTGTCATTTTTTGAGTAAATTTGACATTTTTAACCATTTTTCCTGTAATTTGACATAACCATTTTTTTGTAATTTGACATAGTTGAAGTTATTTTCTGTGAAATTTGACATAGTTGAAGTCATTGTTTCTGAAATTTGACATGTCACATTTTACTTCAACATCGTTTTTCCTAAAAACTTGACATGATTGACATATTAGAAGAGAACTTTTCATTTACCTAAATATTTGATTTGCTTAGAAATGTGACATATGTCCCATGTTGATAGCGACTTTATTCGTGAACCCGAATTGTCATATTAGTCCTAATTTAGTATTAGTCATATGTGGTTTGTGATTGTGATCACTATCAAGGCGTAAATGTTTTCTGTACCATTGTGTGCGATGCAAATCCGACATTGAAGTCGTTGGAATTTGGGTTAATTTCCTCGCAATGACCTCATTTTCAGATTTTCTTCTACGAATGTCGACTAGGAAAACTAGAAACCAGTTAAAACTTGCTCTTAAAATTTCTTATTCATCGTCTGGTTCATAAAAAAATATTACTATCTCAAAACTTATCATTCGTAACATCGAGTCTGCACAATAAAACATTGAAACATTTCCGCATTCGGTTTATTATTATAAGTTTACGCGTCATAAATACAATTTTTAATTTTGGTGTTTTTTGGATTTCTGAAAAAGTGACCCGAAACTGAGCAGGTCAACTAGAATCAATTATAACTCAGTACCCTGTTTTGTTGTTGTTGGTTGAGGTTTAAGGACTCAAAGGCGACTGAGGCTAATGAGGGATCAACCAGTTGCGGGTTCATCCTGCAGAGGGTCAACAGGACCCTTTTTCTTGATTGTATGTGTATCAATGTATGAATAGACACCTGGTTTCTATTGTAAGTAACGTTAGATGCAGAGCGAGGTTTCAAGTTACCATGCCACGTTTTTTGTAAGGAGTAATAGTTCTCACCAGTACACTTTTGTTATTTTAAAACAAACTGAGACCTTTATATTGACCTAAGAAAACACCACAGACTAGACCTATCCCATAATGCCCACTGAGCGCCGGATTGGTGGGGCAAGATTTGGAAATTAGTTAAAAATCTCGAATCAAAAAACATCGAAAATCAAAAACTCAAAAGAATAAAAACCTCGAGTCAAAAAACATCGAAAATCAAAATCTCGAGTCAAAAAACATCGAAAATCAAAATCTCGGAAGAATTAAAATCTCGAGTCAAAAAAACATCGAAAATCAAAATCTCGAAAGAATAAAAATCTCGAGTCAAAAAAACATCGAAAATCAAAATCTCGGAAGAATTAAAATCTCGAGTCAAAAAAACATCGAAAATCAAAATCTCGGAAGAATTAAAATCTCGAGTCAAAAAACATCGAAAATCAAAATCTCGGAAGAATTAAAATCTCGAGTCAAAAAAACATCAAACACGGTCAATCGGCAGTTCCAGTCTTAATCTTTTTTCAGTCTTTTTGCCGGTGGAATACCAGCTTCATCTTGGGTAAGACGAATTTCGACCAACGATTGCTCGCTTTTAATCCTATCTCTAACCTAACCTAACCTAATATTCTGAAATTTCTGATATACTGTCGAGATTTTCCTTTTCGAGATTTTTTTCACTCGAGATTTTGCCTCTCAAGATTATTTTTAAGTTA
>JAQGBW010004469.1:0-13719 GCA_034698625.1 Julus scanicus
GAGGCTTTAAGATGAGAGAAAATTCTGGCGAGAAAACTCTCGAGAGCATTTGTAGCCAATGGACACCTCTCTGAGAGGATCACATATCCATAAATATATAAAGTGGTGCAATTATGAGGCTTTAAGATGAGAGAAAACTCTGGCGAGAAACCCGCGAGGTATGCTCTCGAGAGCAGTTCTAGCCAATGGACACCTCTCTGAGAGGATCACATATCCATACATATATATAGTGGTGCAATTATGAGGCTTTAAGATGAGAGAAAATTCTGGCGAGAAAACTCTCGAGAGCAGTTCTAGCTAATGGACACCTTTCTGAGAGTATCACATATCCAATTCAATTCATTTTAATTTATACCCTACAGTCAGCACAAGAGTGCCTTGTGGCAGGGGGGTAAATTACCCAAAAAGTACAATGATTACAAACATAAGGAGCACAAGGACATGTACAGGCTACATACAAAATCAATAAATAATTAAAAGACAACAACAAGAACAAAAACATGAATGTGGAGAGGGATTAAATTTCAATGGAGGGAATTTCCAGTAGCTTCTTCAGGCAGAAGAAACCTCCATGGCAGTGACCACTTTCCTATCCATATCACCTGGACAACCCCTAGCCCATCCCTTCTTTGTCCCCAGCGGTGGATAACTTCAAGAGTTGACTGGCCTGCATTTGCAAGCATTTGCTCAGCCTCCATCCAGTGCTTCAACCACCTGGGCATTGATGGAGCTATCGCCCAATTCACTGCTGGGGTCGTTGGAGCTGCCTCCCTTTCCATCCCCCGTGCTTCGTCTAAGCCACCTCAATACCCTAAGCCCTGGTGGAATCAGGAATGTCGGAATCGCCGAGCTGCTCAGCATCGTGCTTGGGCAATCTTTTTCAAATATCCAACAGCTACCAACCTAACAGCTTTCAAGCGTGCGCAGGCGCTTGCCCGCCACATCCGGAGGCAGAGCCAACTTGAGTCTTGGCGAACTTTTCTCTCCACTCTCACCTCCCGCACTCAGACCAGAGTCATGTGGGAAAAAGTGCACAAGGTGCGGGGATCCTATCGCCCCCCCCCACTCTCCACATTTTAAAAAAGGATGCTAGAGAGGTTTCCCAAGTTGCAGACATCTGCAATGCCCTTGGGGAATCCTTTTCATTCTGCTCTTCCTGCAAGCATTACACCCCCTCTTTCCTTCGTATCAAATCCCAAGAGGAACAGAAACTACTCTGTTTCTCTGAGCGCCATCCCTCTTCCTGCAATCAGCATTTCACTAAAGTTGAGCTCCTTTCTGGTCTCTCCCGTTGCTCGGTCACATCTGCTGGTCCTGATGACATCCATAACACCATGCTTCATCACCTACCTCCAGGTCCGCTTGGCATCCTCCTTACCATATGCAACCGTATCTGGGCGGAGAGTGTCTTTCCTATATCCTGGCAGCATGCCCATGTGGTGCCCATCCCGAAGCCAGGCAAAGACCCTTCGAACCCGCTCAATTATAGGCCGATCGCCCTAGCCAGCTGCCTGTGTAAGGTCATGGAGAGAATGGTCAATGACCGATTAATGTTTCTCCTCGAGTCGCAATCCCTTCTCTCCCCCTTTCAATTTAACTTCCGGAGGGGCAGGTCCTCTGTCGACCCTCTTCTCCGCTTGGAGGCCTATATACGGGAGGCCTTTGTTTTATGGCAGCATGCTGTCTACGTGTTCTTTGACCTGGAAAAGGCCTATGACACCACATGGCGCTACGGGATCCTGCGGGACTTGCACCACTTGGGATCCCGTGGACGCCTTTCCTGCTTCATTCGCAGCTTTGGGAGAGTGCCTATCTGTCTCCTTCGCTTGCACTCTCCACTATCTCTCCCTTTGTCGCCTTCTACCTGCACTTTAACCTCTGTCTCCATCATCATGCCACCGCCTGATCTTGGGCCTGTAACCTCATCATTTGTCACTGTCAGCTTGTTCTGTGCTAATTTGGACTGGGCTTCTGTAATGGCCAACTTAAGGTGTTCCTTGGAACTGGGTCCAGCCTGTCTATGGTCCTCTACGTCATGTGTGTTTGCGCGATATGTGGTATTTGTTTGTAGTATATCTCAGTTGATCCTGTAGCCTCCCTTCAGGATCAACCTGCCAATTGTTGGGCCCTTTTTAGCCTTAGTCGCCTTTGGGCCCCTAAACCATAACCAACAACAACAACATTGGCATCTACACTCTGATTTCTTCTCAACTTATTTCTAGCCAGTCTCAGACAGCGTAATGTGCATCGAATTTCCATATTATACCAGACTGGCTCAGCTCTTTTGCAACATAATTTAGAAGGTATAAATTTTGAAATGCCCTCTTCCATAATATCTTTGAATAATACCCAGTTACAACTTGCATCTCTGTCCTGCAAACTCTCTCAAACAATGGACAGGTTAGTTTCGACAAATTTTCTAAGACTTTGCCAATCAGCCTTATGAAACTGATAGAACTTTTTCCTAGGAACTAGAACCTTGAGAGGAGATACGACAAACTCGGCAACAATTAAATGGTCGTGATTCCCAATCCCACCATCTGTATGAACATTAGAGAACAACTCTGGGGAATTTGTTATTAATAGCTCAAGAATGTTTCTGCCCCTAGTGGGCAGTTTATTCAGTTGCTCAAACGAATGATCTGCCATATAGTCCAGGAATAATTTGGAATTTCTAGCAAATGGTGTAAAAGGAGTGTGAATATAATTATCCCAGTTTACACCTGGCAAATTGAAGTCACCTCCAATAATAATTATTTGGTTTGTCATGATGTCAAGCAGTGTCAATTGCTTTATAAAATTCATCAAGGTGGGTGATGGAATCATTTGGCCGATAGAAGGAGAAAATTATAAATTTTCTGCCAGTGCTCATTTGTAGCACTTCACGCAACTATTTCACAGTTGGTTTCTAGGGACGTTTCTTTAACAGAAGAAAATTTATTAGAGTGGGCTGTGAATACTTCCCCCCCATAGCCTTTGTTCCTATCCCTTCGATAAATGGTAAAATCGCTAGGAAAGATTTCCTCCTCGGCGATTTCCTCAGTTAACCACGATTCAGATCCAATTATTATGTCTGAACCGTGTGATTCCACTGCTTCCCTAAAATGCAATGACTTGTTCTTAATGCTCTGGCAATTTAAAACCATAACATTAAGACCATTAACCTGTCGTATCTCATTAGAAATGAGATTTGCAGGCAAATCCACACTAGTAACATCCCTTGTTGGCAATTTTAGCAGTTTCCCTGGCAGGGCTTTTGCACCGCACTACTTCCAATCGGATCTATTGGAGTGTTGACCGGATGTCTCCAGGTTCTCTTGCTAGGTCCTTGTTCGGCACTACCATCCACCAGACCTGAAAAAAATGGATTAGTCGGACTAGCTGTTGAGAAGTGATCCTTCATTATGCTTTCATTATGCGTTTTTTTTTTTAAATTGTAGGCCTACTACCACCACTTGATCAGTAGTTTGTTTCGCCTGATAGGCCTATGTCCACACACGATTTTATTTTTTACAAATTTTTGGGAAATATAAATAACAAGTTACTTAAAGGGTTAGGCCAATTGATTGGTCATACTTTTGCGTTACATTTAAACTTATTTCCCTAATTGGTAGAATTTAATAAACTTACAAAATCGCAATTTCCATGGCACACTGTATGCTGGTAAAACTATTTCCACACTTATTTCCACATATCTATTCTTGTTTCCTTTTCCAAGTTGAGGTGGTCATGGAACTTGGGGATAGATAAATGACAAAGTATTGTAAGGACTTTTATCAATGAGGCTCTTAACAGAGTAAGTTTGTTTGTTTGGTTGATTTTTAACGTTGGCCTATTTCTGCAAAACGAGGGCTAAACACCAACACTAGGGAATAGGCCTTCAACACCTACCTGGGAATTTAGCCTACGAGGGATGACTTCCATTCCCTCTCGAGGGGTCTTTAACGTGCAACAATCAACACGGGACCTCGGTTTAAACTCATCCGAAAGAGCCGCCACTTTGGGAATTTCTTCCATCCGTAAAATTCCCACCGACCTTGACCTGGGAGCAAACCCAGCATTTTGGACCGAGAGGCAAGCACGTAACCCACTTGACCGCCTGCATCGGCGAACACACAGAGTGAGTGGGAGCTCGTATCTGTGTGCGGGATCCATAGCTGCAATACGATAATTTCAAAATTAACACAAATATACAAAGAGAGTGGGGAAGAACATTGGGTTAGGGCGCTTTTAGAGGCATATTTTGGGGCCTTTAATGAGAAAATTCTGGCAAGAAACTCGAGATATGCTCTCGAGAGCAGTTCTAGACCATGGACACACCTCTCTGAGAGTATCACGTATCCATAAATATATATATAGTAGTGCGATTATGAGGCTTTAGGATGAGAGAAAATTCTTGCGAGAAACTCGCGAGGAAACTCGAGATATGCTCTCGAGAGCATTTCTAGCCAATGGACACCTCTCTGAGAGGATCACGTATCCATAAATATATATAGTGGTGCAATTGTGAGGCTTTAGGATGAGAGAAAATTCTTGCGAGAAACTCGTGAGGAAACTCGAGAGCAGTTCTTGCCAATGGACACCTCTCTGAGAGTATCACGTATTCATAAATATATATATAGTAGTGCGATTATGAGGCTTTAGGATGAGAGAAAATTCTTGCGAGAAACTCGTGAGGAAACTCTCGAGAGCAGTTCTTGCCAATGGACACCTCTCTGAGAGTATCACGTATTCATAAATATATAGTGGTGCAATTATTAGGCTTTAAGATCAGAGAAAATTCTGGCGAGAAACTCGCGAGAAAACTCTCGAGATATGCTCTCGAGAGCCGTTCTAGCCAATGGGCACCTTTCTGAGAGTATCACATATCCATAAATATATATAGTGGTGCAATTATGAGGCTTTAAGATTAGAGAAAATTCTAGCGAGAAACCCGCGGGAAAACTCGAGATATGCTCTCGATAGCAGTTCTAGCCAATGGACACCTCTCTGAGGGTATCACATTTGTATCCATAAATTTATAAAGTGGTGCAATTATGAGGCTTTAAAATGAGAGAAAATTCTGGCGAGAAAACTCTCGAGAAATGCTCTCGAGAGCAGTTCTAGCCAATGGACGCCTCTCTGAGAGTATCACATTTGTATCCATAAATTTATAAAGTGGTGCAATTATGAGGCTTAAAGATGAGAGAAAATTCTGGCGAGAAAACTCGAGAAATGCTCTCGATGCTCTGGTTGTCCATTTGAGTTGTTTTCAGCGCAGTGCTATCGAGAGCACACGGCGAGCATCTTAAAAACATGGTTCCTATTTTGCGAGCTGCTAGCAGAGAGACCAGAGCTCACGCGATGAAATTCGAGCAAGACAGCGCTCGAACTGTAGCACGCTCATTTTTGCACGTGCTCCCTTTGAGAACTGCTATGGAGAGTATATCTCGAGAGTTTCTCTCACGTGGAAACGCACCTTTAAGCCCTGACCTCTCTGATAGCGGCTCACAATATACGAACCATCGGAGAGCAACTCTCGAGGGCACTCTCGAGAGCACTCTCGAGGGCACTCTCGAGAGCACTCTCGAGAGTAACTCTCGAGAGTTTTTCCGCTTTGTGCGAATTGTTTTTTTTGTTCGGTACCACACGATGTTCGGTTTTCTCCGTTAGTATTTATGTGGCCCAAGTGCCCTTTTCTGAGGCTGGTTGAAGGTAATTTCCTTCGGTCCCCCAGAGGCCCTTTCCTCCCCCTCTTATACTCTTCTTCTTCTTCCTTTTCCCCCATCGTGTGTTTCCTGATCGAATGGACTTTTTCGATTAAAGAGCCCTTTTTTTTAAGTGGGGCCTAAGTTGTTGGCTTTTATGCCCAGTCGGCTCACTTCCGGTTTCTAATGTCAATGCTAAAATGGCCACCGGAAATCAACTAAATTATGTACGTGCTTCGCATGCGTTCGCGTCATTGCCTTTTTTTCCAACTACATTTAATCAGTTTTTTTAAAATTCAGCCAAATCTGTTTACAATTTGGTTGAAATCAGTTTCGTGACTAGATGCAGCTTCTCTGATTTTTCACTCATTTATCATAATTTCATTCACATTTTGTTAAATTTGCTCTCAAATTTTGTTCGTATTTCTTGTATTTTCTTTAACTTCATTTGTTTTTCAAAATTTAGCTCATATTTAATAAAATTTAGCTAAAATTTTGTAGCAATTTCACTTTTACTTTATAAATTTCAATTATAAGTATTGTTATCCAATTTCTATAAAATTACCAATAATTTCACTTAAATTTATTTTTATTTCACCAAATTTCTATTAATTTCACTTAAATTTCTTATAATTAAACAAAACAATTTATAATTTCACTCAAATTTCTGTTTATTTCTATTAAAATTCTTAAAATTTCACTCAATTTCTTATAATTCTTAAAATTTCACTCAATTTCTTATAATTCTACAAAAATTTCTCATAATTTCACACAAATTTCTTATAATTTCACTTATATTTCTTTAAATTTCTATCAAATTTCTTATTTCACCCAAATGTCTCACAATTTCATTTAAATTTCTTAAAATTTCACTAAATTCTCAGAATTTCCTTAAAATTTCACTAAATTTTCAGAATTTCCTTAAAATTTCACTAAATTTTCAGAATTTCCTTAAAATTTCACTAAATTCTCCGAATTTCCTTAAAATTTCTCATTAATTTCACTCATATTTCTTAAAACTTGTAACAAATTTCTTATAATTTGATGCACTCATATTTCTTAAAATTTCTATCAAATTTTTTATTTCTCATAATAATTTCTCCAGATAATTTTACTTAAATTGCTTATAATTTCTCTCAAATATCTTGCAATTTCACTTAAATTTCACTCAAATTTCTCATAATTTCACTCAAATTTCTCATAATTTCACACAAATTTCTCGTAATTTTAAAAGCATTTTACAATTTCACGCAAATTTCATATTAATTCCACTCCAATTTCTTATAACTTCACTCAAATTCTAATAATTTCACCCAATTTTTTTTTTAATTTCATCAAATTTCTTATTAATTCCACTCAAATTTCATATAATTCCCCTCACATTTTAAAGTTTCACTTACTCCTCGAATGAGATATTTGCGTGAAACTTAATTTGAAATTTTGTGACGAAATTGGAATTTTCCGCTCGCAGCGCCCCCACTTGATATTTTTTTTGTTTTGCGGTGCCTAATGTTTCCTCCATCGGTCTCGTTATGTTGTGTCTCTGAATAGGACCATTTAGGCCTAATTCGTGTGTTGGTGGAAAATGGACCGAGGGGTTTTTACACAAAAGGAGGAGGAGGCGCCCCCTGGGGGAAACCAAAAGAGAGACAAATAATTAAGGGCACGAAGAGAGAGAGAGAGAGAGAGCAAGGGCTCTTTTCTGAATTTAGTTTAGTGGCCGACGTTTGTTTTCGAGATTAACGCCGAATCACCAGGGGGAGTTAGTTGATGCGAACGATGATGAATTCGTGAACATATATATATACTTCCCCCCTTAACCCCCCCCCCCTCCTCACCACCCTCCAGCAGCGCCACCCTACGGCTCGGAAATCAATAGGTCCATGGCGATGTGGACGTGTATCGAATGACTCTTCTCTCTCTACATGAAATTTATATAAAAGAGCGTTATATAAAAATTTCATACAGAAGAAATAATAATAAAAATTGGTGTGGCGCCCCCTGGGGGAAAGAAACGACAACAAGGGGAAAATGGTCGAAGTGGCGTTAGTGGCGCCCTCTGGCGGATGAAAACCAAGTCACTGAATGGGTGAGAAAAACTGTATCTGGACATGTATGGGTCATGTGTTGGAGCGTATAATTAAAAGCCATATATGGCCCTTGGTGGGTCCATGCATGGCCATGCATGGACCATATCTATACATTGATAGGGCAGGTTACATTAGTTAATCATCGATGATTACATGTCCGTATTTGATGTCTAATTGCATGGTGTAATGATGTAAATTGAAATAGCCAATGCATGTACATGTTCATATATAAACCATGCATGCATATAAATGGCCATATATGGGCCAAACATGCATTAAAATGACTATACTTGTCCATATATGGGCCATGCATGTATATATCTGTCGATATATGGGCCATAAATGCTAATAAATGACCATACATGCATATACTTGTCCATATATGGGCCATACACGAATATAAATGACCATATAATATGCGAAGCTTTTACTTTTCCAGATATGGGTCATGCATGCATGTAAATGGTCATACTTTATATAGTTATCCTTATATGGGCCATGCATGAACATAAATGTTCATATATGGGCCATACATGCATATATTCATCGATATATGGTCCTTACATGCATATAAATGGCCATATATAAACCATAAATGCATATATTTGTCCATGTATGGGCTATACATGCATATAAATGACCACATATGGACCACACATGCATGTAAACGACCATATATGGACCATACATGCATATAAATGTTCATATATGGGCCATACATGCATATATTTGTCCATGTATGGGTCATACATGCATATACTTGCCAATATATGGACCACAAAGGCATGTACTTGTCCATATATGGACCATGCATGGATATACTTGTTCATATATGGGCCTCACTTGCATATAAATGACCATATATGGACCATGCATTCATATAAATGGGATTATATGGGCCATACATGCATATAAATGGCCATACGTGGACCACACATGCATGTCCATGCATTCACCTATATATGTTCCATTTCAGGACTAGCCATATAGCCCTACATATATATATATTCACTGACCATAAATATCCTATTTTTCCACCCTGGTGTGGAATTGTGTATTAATGCACGAGTTTTATATATGGGGACACCCCTTTATCCCCCACCCCCTCCTCTTCACCCCCTGACCTCCCCCTGGAGCATCTTGTGTGTGTGTTTATCCGCTCGACCTCCTCCTTTTTTTCTAATGCTTTCCGAAGAGTGCAAATGGACTTTTGTTTTTCATTCCTCGGCGTTTTGTTGCAGATATGGATGAAGTGCAGTTTTCTTCTATTCTCTGGAGCGCCCTAAAATGCGTTTTAGTCCATTCGTGAAGTGGGAAGAAGTGCGTCTTATGAGGATCTATTTTATGGGTCTTGTTTTACACGGCCGCAAAAACACAATTTACAAAAATGTTTCACATTCAATTTCACTTTGAAACGAAAAACACACGAAAAATGCCCAAAGGCCGAATTCAACGGAGCGCCAAAATATATACGACTCTCAAAACACAAAAAAAAAGGCCCTCAAATATATTTAGAACGCTCCATATATGCCACTGAGACGGAGTAAGGGGGGAGAAAAATAGAAAGGGAAGTTATGGTAAAACTTAAAAAGTGTATATATTCAAAGTGCCCTTTATGCTAAATGTTTATATTGGCTACTGAATTGTCAGAATTATTGCAACAATGTGATACATTCCAAATTTTTCAGGAGAGCGATTTTTAAGTTTTAAAAAATTCTATCCCCTTCAGTCACGCTTTTTAAAAAATGGTTGCAAAAATCTGAAATTTCAGAATCGAAGTCTATACATGTTCCTGATTATGCAGAATTTTTTTTTCAAATTTGTTCCGATATCTGATCAATAATTACATTTTGGAAACATTTGTGTCCATTGTGACTAAACCATTACAAAAAAAACGTATATATTAATTTTTAAAAATTCCCTTTCATACACTTAAATATAACTTACAGTGCACATAGTATTTATTAAACCATTTTTAAGTATGACACAAATAATAAAAGTTTAAAAACAAATAAAAATGTAAAAAAAGTTAATATATCACTTAATTAAAATTTTTTATTGCCTTTGAGTCATGCTGGTTACAAATGTTACCATGCAAATTTGACACGATGTATTTTTTAAACTAATGCATTAAAGTCAGTTTTTTTTCATCATTTACTTTAGAAGGAAATACATTATAATTATCAATAGCATTTGGTTTTTTAGAAAAAGCAATTTTTATCTAAAATTAACAAAAAAATGTTGGTACTTTTGAGCCTTGCTGTAAAAAAAGCACCCATCTTCAAAAACGAATTAATCAAACTTTGACAAATCTAGTCAAAAGATGGTGCCAGACATCAATTTAGAACATGTGTCCAGATGTTTTAAGCTTGAAGGGGTAAACCTACTGTAATTTTCTTATCATTGATTCAGTTTACAATACGAGTGACACAAATGTTTCCAAGGTGACTGGAGGGGCTATAATTCTAAAGGTGGGTATCCATCTACCGAAACATTAAAGAAACATAAACATACACAAAAACATAAACATGCAAACATTGATGTGTCCAGAAATGTTTACCAACATGTGGGGAAAACCTCCATTTTTTCGATGTTTCTCTATGTTTCGAAGCGATCGCTCGAAAGGCGGTCCGGATCAAAGGAAAAAAGTTTTTAAATGTTTCGTGACGTAGTTGATGACGTAGAGAATTGAACCATGGGGTTTTCATTTTGAAATATGCCAATTAAGCTCCGCCTTGTTTCGCGAAATGTGTAAATAGGTGCGTACACTCAAGTTTTTTCCCACAATTTGCCACACATGTTTGGAAAAACATGTCGAAAATATTGTTTTAGTGTTTTTTGTTTATGTTTTTGTGTATGTTTATGTTTCCGTTAGATGGATACGTAGCTTTAAGCCACATCTCCACTGCATTGAACTTTAAACATTAAACATAAAACGTGTAAACTGCATACATACATACATTCAAGAGAAACCGGAAACATTGTATTCCTGAACATGTTGAAGAATGCTGACCTGTCTCCATCAAAATGTTCAAGAATCCTTCAACAAACGCGTCTAGTATGGCGCTTCTGCCATGGCTGTGTATGAGTTAATGTTATGCTTGTAAAGCCGGGTCTCCACCAAGACGTACATGTACATATAAACACGTTTTTACAAACATATGCAAAATAGTTTGCCCTTCGGGTTTGTTTCAGCCGTTATTTTTTAAATATATGTAAATATCAAAATTGTACAGCTATCAAAGACATTTAATAGGTATTGAAGAAATTTAAGAAAGTATTAATCAACCAAATAGCTAGAAATAATACTGGGGAATAAATTAATGTAAAAATGGCATTTTTGGAAAAAGTGTGGCTTATCACATTGTTGCAATAACCCCTTCAACGAGGTTTATGTGAATTAAGTTATCAGATTTGAAATGCATTCTTTGACAGTTTGTGGATAAGTTGATGTGCGAGTTAAGAGCGGTGACCCATTGTGCCCCAAGTCCACTCTTTGTTTTCCCTTAGAGAGTGTTTCCATAAATTAAAATGTCACGAGTTTTGTCTCTGGAGTGAAAAAGCCAGGCATATAATTAAACGGATTCGTGTTTTGGATTCAAGTTAAATTAAGGCTTAAATCCAAGGGGATTCGAATGTGGTTTTGCAGTTGTCTTTATTCTCGTTAGATGGCGCTGCTGGATTTAGGGCTATTTTGGAGGTTTTTTCCCCCATGAATCGACATATAAAACACAATAAATGATTTCATTATTTTATGAACATGCATGATGGGACATGATATTCAACATGTGACAGGTGTTATTTGAACTATTTTCGTGTTCTTAAATGTCTAATGCGTCTGTTTTCTAATTTCGGCAGCCATCTTTTGCCCTTTTTTTATCTTTTTTAAGCCTTTTTTAATTTTTGAGTAGATTTTTTTTGGTTTAAAAATAAGGCTTTTCACAATAAATGATTCTGTTCTTTTATGGACATGAATGGGACATGACATTTAACATGTAACATGTGCTATTTGAACTATTTTCGTGTTCTTAAATGTCTAATGTGCCTGTTTTCGAATTTCGGCAGCCATCTTTTTGCCCTTTTTTCATTTTGAATGGTTTTTTTGGTTTAAAAATAAGGCTTTTCACCATAAATGATTCTGTTCTTTTATGGACATGTATGGGACATGCTATTTAACATGTGACATGTGCTATTTAAACTATTTTCGTGTTTTTCAATGTATAATGCGTCTGTTTTCGAATTTCGGCAGCCATCTTTTGCCCCGTTTTTTTTCTATCTTTTTTAAGCCTTTTTTCATTTTTACAGTGATTTTTTTTTGGTTTAAAAATAAGGCTTTTAAATTTGATTTGTTTTCTTAAGTACATTCGAGTCTCTCTTTTATGTTTTTCCCCCGTCTTCTACTCGCATTGGTCAAGATGGTTTTTCTCGGAATCTGGACGAGGTCACGGCGCATGCGCACTCTGATAACACTTTTTATTATGGATGTTGACAAGTGGCTTGAAAGTGGAGAATCAATATTAAGACAGAAATAGTTTTATATGTGAACACTTGAATTATGTTTTATTGTCGAGTGGAACATTACCCATTTATGGACACTCGGATCACCGGATATGACTCCACGTGACCGGATATGGCTCCTAGTGACGTCATAACAAATGGAATCAACTGCATAATTTTCCATATTCCTAAATTATCCCAGATATAATGTTGTTAAAAAGTAGCTCGTATATATTCCCGAAAACCCCTATACTCCATAGTCCCTCCACCCCTCAAACTGACCGGAAGTGGCCCTAGGGTGTTAGGGCGTATCTCCACTAAGGACATGTTGAATGAAAACGAATTAAGGGGGAAACCCCTAATACCAATTGTTAATCACAATGGCCGACCAATTGCATTAAATATGCACCCATATCCCCCCCTTTCCACATACCCCTTAACCCCCACCCCCCTTAACCTCCTTTCCACCCCCTCATCGTCGTGACGATTATATTTCATGGTTGACTTCTAAAAGTTTACCACTCTCCCCCTCCCCCCAGAGGTGCATAGGGGATTCCCCATAACCCCCTCCTCTTATCCCCTCATTTGACCCCTGGGTCAATTGAAAAACTCCCGCTAGTGTTTATCCTCTCACCACTCGTTTAATTAGATCTGGCAGAAGGCGCAGGAGGGGGTTAAGGGGGGTTGAAGGTGTGGGGGCTAAGGGGAGAGGGGGGAATAAACACCCCCTCAAATATAACACCAAATGGCTATTAGTCAAGCCTCGACTTTTAAACACCTTTTAACAAACGAGTGAAACATTTCACGCGTGCCGATAAGGGGGTGGGGGTAAAGGAGAGGGGGTGGGGGTAAAGAAGAGGGGGTCTAAGGGGTTCTAGGGGGAGGAGGGGGTGGTAGGTGACGGTAAGGAAAAGGAGGAGAGGGGGCGTTAAGGAAGGTTTTTGGGAAGTTATAGGGGTTTTAGGGGTCAAGTGGACACGTGTGCTATATCCACGTGGTCATCAGGGGGTCAGGGGGGTCAACATGTGGATTGCCGAAAAAAATGTTATTGTAATAAGGGAAATTCCATTTATGGATATAAGAGGAATTAGCCATATATGGACATATAAGAAATTTGAAATTTACAGTGGAAATTCGGTTTACGAACTAAATCCGTTCCTCGACCTTGCTCGTGAACCGAAAAGTTCGTTAACCGAATCAATTTTTTACATAGTGCAATTAATGTAAATCAAAATAATTCGTTCTTTGTCTTAGACATTTTTAAAAACATGTTATGGCATTATGTGTGGAAAGTAAATAAATAA
The DNA here is from genome assembly GCA_034698625.1 of Julus scanicus. Classification (NCBI taxonomy): domain Eukaryota; kingdom Metazoa; phylum Arthropoda; class Diplopoda; order Julida; family Julidae; genus Julus; species Julus scanicus. The sequence continues at coordinate 13,579 of JAQGBW010004469.1, forward strand.
GAGATAGGAGACTGGGGCACAGTGGTACAACGTGTTTATAAAATCAGGTTTTATCAGCAACCCAATGCTTTTGATTTGCGAAGAAGCTGTATGCGGCACTCTTTCATTAACCAAAATTTCTGCGATCTGACACAAGTTTAG
>JAQGBW010004470.1:0-13719 GCA_034698625.1 Julus scanicus
AAACGAGGGTTTTAGTCCCGATTTACACTTGTAGTGTGGAATTGAATAAATAATAATAATAATAATAATAATAATAATATACCAATATGTAGAAATACTAGCTTTTTAAAAATATATTGGCAATTTAAAAATATTTATATTTCTAATATAAAACACTATAAAGAAGTTTAAAGTCAAAATTCTTAAATTACACCAACTAAAGCTCGGAGGAAAAGCAGAAAACATGAAACACAAAACATGAAAACGTGCTTTCAAAAGCAGAGGTGGGCATACCCAAAAAATCAGGAAAAACGGAGCAAAAGTTTTGAAATGATGACGCTCCTACAAAGCCAATGGGAGCAGGCCTTGACGTCGTTATCTGGGGCCCTAAGGCGAAACATGGGGCCTACGCTGCACCACGGGGTACGACGGTCACCACACTTTCAAAAACAAGCTTTTTCTAGGCAAAAAGCCTAGAAGTTTGCTGGAACATTGGTAAGCAAACTTTTATCGAACACCTTGCTTTTGCTCCGTGCTTTCGTTGTTGTGAACTAGGTTTTATGCAAATTTATTTGGTTTTAGAAAAACATACGTGTATACAAATTTACGCTTGCTTCTTATTACCTTTTTATCTTGCCATATGCTTATTCCAAGCTTAGCCTTTTATTTTCGGTTGTTTCCCAGAAGGTCATGTGATAACCACTCATGCTTAACCACTGATTGTGATATTTATCCGGTATATATTAATTAATGGGCCATGCTACGTTACAGAAAGCTATTTAGGCCAGGAATGATGTATATGCAATTTGTCAAATTAAACTTTGTAAACATGGGGCCCATACATTGCCATTAAAAGGATATTACATGAAAATTGAACACATACCCGAGCGAGCCTCGTCATTTATGGTCCTTCACGTAATCTGTAAATATCTCCTATTCCTGTTGTATACGTATGTATGTGGAATAAATTATACATAGTCCATGTATGTTTTTCCATCCGGGTTCCGTAATCAAAATCACTTCAGTTTTGATCTCAATGCAATTTTTCCGAAAAATATTTCCCCCGTATTTTGTTCTGTAAGCATATATTTATGATATAAAAAGTTGATGTTTTAAATAGTGCAACATTCATGATCTGTTATAAAAAAGCAATCGCATCTCTTTATTTCTGTTAATCAATTTCCCACGAATTTTCCGTAATACCTGTATCGTGTGCATATCGAGTTCTAAGAAGCCTGAGGCCTTATGTATGTCAGCAGTGTATTTATTCCTCTTCTTTTTCGACGAAAATTTCTTAGAAATCTTTACCGCTTCTGACTTCTTGGACTGTATAGAAAATGATTGCTTATGTAGTTGAGTTTTCTCAAATGGCTTTTGTAAATGTAATTTCTCTCGTTTTTTTATGAGACTTGTTTACGGATCGATGGGAGCAAACAGAGCCCAAGGGGGTGGAAAATAAAGCGGAGAAGAAAAAGAAAAAAAAATAATAATATTGATATGGATGGTGGAGAGATGGGGGTTGACAATCAGAAGAAGTCGGAAAAGCAATTTTTATGAGCCACTCGAACCCGCTGTCCTAAATAGCTTCATTACATAATAAATGAAATGCTGTTCTATTGGGCAATAGATCGACGTGACGCTTCATAACTGGAACTTTATGGTTGACCTTAATTTAGATCTGTTTATGTCAAGTTGCACCGTGGAGATCGAGTAATATACAAGTTAAGGCAATCCTAACCGAGATGGCGCTGCCGTCGCCGCAGCTGTTTAACGTTGAGTTTAACCTACTTTGTAGGCCGGATTTAGCACCTTCTACATACAGGGTGAATGAGAAATCTTTCAAATGGTACGTTTATCGTTACTTGAGGTAAAAAGTAATAGTTGATTTTAAATGCCCAACACCACAGATGGCGCTAGTCTTTCGTGAGAGTTATGCTTCATCATACTTGCTTTGAATCAAACCAAATCAAAATTATTTAACAAAATGTGTGTCTAAAAAAGTTAATTATTGAGCAATTAAAAAAAAATTAAATGAAAAAAATCTTGTGAAAACTTAAAACTACGTAAAATAATCTTCATTTAAAATTTAAAAAAAAACATTTTGAAAAAATATGCATAGGCAGCATAATTGAACCGTTAGGCTTATGACGCACCCTGTACTTGCGAGATATTTACAGGGTGTGTCATATTTAACTTAAATAAAAATTGACCACAAGTTATTATTTTAAAATTAAGTGTATGTTTAAATGGTTAAAATTGAAATCTGCCACTATGAAAATTTCCATTAAATATTCATAATGTTGTCATGTATATAAAATTGTGTTTGCAAATTAAAAGTGTAAATAAGCCTAAACATGAATTAGGTTTACTTGCATTGTGTTTTAAAATTCTTATCACCTGCATGTGTATAAAATATCGTTCAATCAACAATAGAGATAAGTTGAAATTTTTACTTTCCTATTATATAGCTTATTTCCTACGAGCGCGCTTGATGGGTACATTGACTCGGTGGCGCAACGGTAGCGCGTCTGACTCCAGATCAGAAGGTTGCGTGTTCAAATCACGTCCGGGTCAGTCTTTTTTTTTACTATTTTTAAATTATTGGAATGGCTGTAAGCATACCACGTGCTTTTTCCTTTGTCATATTAAGGTCGTCTATTGTCAACTAAGCTTGACGAAAGGAGGTATGTTGTCGACTCGGTGGCGCAACGGTAGCGCGTCTGACTCCAGATCAGAAGGTTGCGTGTTCAAATCACGTCCGGGTCAATATTTTTTTAGTAATTAAAATTAATTCACATTTATATGTATATTATTATAACAGCGTGATAATTGCACAAAGTTATAATTAAAGTACAATTTTTAACTGTGAAAATTTTAATGTTTTAAAAAGTTTTTATTTTCATAATTTTTCATATCAACATTTCAAAATTCTATAAAACAGGTGTTGAAGGGCATACTACTCATCTAGACTCAGTGGCGCAACGGTAGCGCGTCTGACTCCAGATCAGAAGGTTGCGTGTTCAAATCACGTCTGGGTCAGTCACTTTTTTTTTTTTTTTTTAATAAATATCAAGTTTAGCCTGAAACGACAGTGAAAATTCCACATTCTTTAGTACCATAATGACCTTGTTTAAATTATAAATTGATAAAACTGGTCTGTCCTGACAGGAATCATGTATCATAACCAGAATTCCTCAGTACCACCTTTGACTTTTCTATCAAAGGCCGTACATTTCTTGAATGTTCTCACGAATTTTATATATATATCATTATCATCACAGTTGCCAGCCTGAGTAGTTGAAATCTGTTCTGGAGATGAATATTGAAGCATTTTTAAGGCACTTACAGCACACCAGTAGAACACGTCTGCTACAGCATCGATTAAACGTCTTATATACGTAAGTCAAGAATGGATTCTTTTGGCTCATTCATAGTTGGCTACATGGAGGGGTTTACTGACAATAGTATTTGGATATATTGATTGCCAGTGTGTATTAATAGCGATGCTTTTCCCCACAACATTCATTTCTATTTTCTGCATCTTTTGCTTCGTTTTGTCATGATCATGTGGAAGAGAGAATGAGAGAGATCTATGGTGAATCTTCTTCGCTACATCCCCCTTTTCCCTTCACTCTTTTTCCCTTTTCAGGACATTGACAGTGAGTAATTCTCAGATTGGGCGTTGAAGATGGGGCTTGGGGCCTTAGGGACTGTTGCCATGTTCAAATCTATAACTTGGTTGGCATGAGTGGAGCTAGGTGTGGGCGATGATGTTGATGGGCCCTGCATAAGTCTCCCGACACCATACGTCAGCAATGCCAATATTATGTACATGTACACCGCTCTATACAGGCTTCTGATGTCCAACCTCTATTGATGGGCAACTTTTAAAACGTGACATTGGCTCATGATGGACAAACTTGCATGCATATAGCGTTGTTTTGTCTCCTTTCACAAGCTTTGCCCCTGGACTCCATTACTACATTTTGTAGAGATTGTACTTTAAAAATTGTCAGTGTTTGGAATTCCATTGCTCAGAAATGGGAAGTTAAAAGATCTTCTTTGTTTTTTGTTAGGCTTAATTCTTGTTCCTGATTGTCAGTGAGCATCAATTATCGAATGTGTTAAATGTATATACCGTGCATAATGTACATGGAACTTATAAAAGTACCGTATTTCAACAATTATAAGCGCCTTTTTCCCAACATAGAAACCATCTAAAAACTGGATTATACTCCCCCACCTTTTTTTTCCGTATTCTTGTTGTTAGTAAATTGAAAAGATATTTTGTTGTTAGTAAATTGAAAAGATATTTTCTAAGAAATTTAATGTTTCTTAGAATCAAAATTTTTTCCCTGTTGGTGGTACTGAAATGATGTGCGTCTTACAATCGACGGTGTCTTGGAATTGATAAAATGCGGTATTATTAATAAATTTTTGTATTAAATATTATAAACTGGTGGATACATATTTAGACAACGCTGTTCGTAGCATTAGGGTATCTTTCTTGAAAATACATTCCCATTGATTTAAAAGTATATTTTTAAATTGACAGAATTCTGTTCGTAGAATAGACACATTTTTTTGGTAGAATTCCGTTGCCCAGGTTGGGGAGGTTTCCTGAAATCCACGTTATTCTCATGCCTCGAGTATATAGTGTTGTCAGTATCCCTTCGCTATCTTCGAGCAGCCAGAATAAGCGAATTTGTATTTGTTTCCTTCTTTCATTCTGCATTGAAATCCCTCTCGTCAAAAGCGTTGTCGTCGTGAGAAAACGCAGATATCGCGAATTTTGATCGTTTATCGCACCAGGGAAATTTCAATTGTACATCGGTGAAATGATGGGAAGGAAGCCGCAATTTCTATGCGTTGCAAAGATGGATATGTGGCATAGAAATGGAAGAAGATATATAAAATAAGATGGTGAGCCACAGTGATACGCGAAAACGGATTAGTTTTGTAACGAATAAAACCGCTGTGGAAAAAATATTTGCAAACAGTAAGCACAGAGTGAATGAATGTCATTTCACTGTACATATGGAAATCATAACCATGGACTAAGTTATTGGCTTACAGCATATCGTGTCAAAAAAAAAAGCGCTGCCCTTATAGATTTTGCTAACACTAGTTTTACAAACTCCATCTTATCAAGAAGGAATTTACATAAAGCTTTTGTAAATATTAATCTAGTTTCGCTGTGAAAACGAATTGGTTTGACTCAATTTTTCCAGAAACTCATATCTTATTAACGATACATTCCAGGCTCATAAATTCTTAGTATTTATACTCAATAAACCTAGATTAATACATACGGTATCGATGGATAAATACCCAGGAGAATTAAAGTTGTTATAAATATGGAAATTTATTGCAATGGGTAAAAAGTTCCTTGAATAAAATAATAAAATTTGTGCAAATATTCTATACCCAGCCAGAATTTACCTAAGCCTACACATATATTTGCAAAATGGAACCAATTTTAAAGTTTGTATATCGAATTGCACTTAACCAAAATAAGTTCTGTGGCAGGGAGGGATAGAAACGTATACTATTTGCACAATCCCAAAAGTAATTCTTTATTTAGGAATATATTTCCTATAGATTTTCAAAAATTGAAAATTGCATATCTTGGAGTAAATCATTTTTAGTTTTGTTATATTTTTCCCTAAAGTTTTCCTATATATCACGTGAAATAAATCCAATTTCATTATTGCTTAACATCTGCGTCCACTAAATTTAGCAAACCTATATTGAATTAAGTGAAGTTAAACTGCTCAATTTCACATTAATTTTTTTTGTATCTGCAGATGTCCACATTTCTGCTGTGTATTGTCCCTGTGAAATTCGATTATTTGAAAATCTGCTACAAAATTTGCATTTAATGAAATCCACAAAAGTGGAAACGATTAGGTGTTTTATTTTTGTTTTGGGTAGTGCAATACAAATTGGAAAGATTCAGGTTTATTAATTTTAGCAGATTTCTGGATATTTCTGAATATTCAAAATCTATATTTGTTTAGTTTTATAATCTACATTTTGTTTTCATTTATATAATTTGTGATAAGGCTGATTTTCGAAACTATGAAACACTATCCATAAGTGTTTACACATAATGTACTTTCTCTAATTGTATGTTTATGCATGTGTCGAATGGATTGAATTCTCTACAAATGGCTTGTTTATTACGCTAAATGGATTCCTGGCATTTATGATGTGAAAGAGTTTTAAACTGTTCTGCTGTCAATACAGGAAACGATGTTTTTATAGGATTGCGGATGGGAAAAAGTATAAATTGAACGAAATAAATGATTTTAAGTAAGCCGAAAGCTTTTGTAAGTTGGGAAATTGGGGACGAAAGCGAACGTTGCAGTGAAGGGTTTCCCATCCTGTCGTTACAATTCATTTTGATGGCATCTCTTTCGTTGGCAACTTCACTCATAAAACTGGTAAAAGTTTTCATTTTTCTGGTTAATGTTTCCCGTAAACGATTAGGAGTTAGGCCGAGCCGCTACTATTGTCATTTTATGCTTTAGGCCTGGTAATAGTGGCACCAGCCAAAACAATTTATTTGAAGCTGCAGAAGATGTGGTTTACTCATCCAAAAGCTGAAATAACGTTAGCAGCGATGAAAACCACTTTTGATATATAAAATAGCTAATTCGATAGCCGAATGTCCATTCAACTAGATAACGAAATTGACAAAACCGGTTCGATAGAAACGAAGGATTGGATTTTCGGTTAGGCTTACACTGTTTGTTAGTGTTGCAAAGCGTTTTCTAGCATCAGTGGTATAGTTTATCGGTGTTTGCTATTGAGCACCATTGCGAATTTTGGACATTACGTCTATTACACACAAAACGTAGCATAATCCTATACATAAGTATTGTTATAAATGATACAATAACTTTTTACTTTTTTATACCTTCTTTCACTTTCAATGCAAGGGGAAGGCCCACATTTTTGTAGCCGAAATGTTGTACACCATTTGAAATAATCTGGGTTGTTTGTGCACAAAATGTCGCAGTAATTGATCCTAAATATACAACCACCAGACGTCATGGAACGAAATACTGTACTTTAGTTAGACATGTAAAAGAATTCTCAACTTGTGAAGAAAATTCTGAAGAATATGCATAATTAAAGGCGGCACAACAAAACCGTCGTTTGAAATTGAACCATTCGAAAGTTTATCTTGTCCTTAAATAAAACAGGAGAGCGAGAGATATGTACGATTTCGTTTTAGTTGTGATTTGCATACCGAATGGCGCGTGCATAATTAAACGTTTGTGACACCTCGCCATCCTATTAACATCACGATAATAAAAATAAATGCATTATAAAAATATAGGCCGCGATTTACAGCAGGCCTGCTTGCAATTTGCATGAACATTTGAATAATACCGCATCCTGATGATGATACATTGGCAAGGTTGATGAGGGAATCAAAATGGCGGCTTGCATGAAGACAAGTTACTATCATGCTCAGACGCATAAATTAAAGTCTAATGGCAGGTTGTGAATCAGATCAAGGATGCAGTACTGTATGCAACACAAATTCAAATATATTTCTATTGAATTAATGTATTTGTAGCATTGCACTACATAGAATCAGCACTAATGGAATCGTGATAGATTTTTGTTAGATACACATTTCTTTATTAACATGTTGCTGGCTCTCCTTTTACCTTCATTGCATTTTCAATCCTTTTTAGAACTTACTTGATAAATAGATTCCCACATCCAACATCTCTAAAGCAAATTTATGTTCTTCACGAACAATTCTTTTGAAAAAAAAGTACGAGTACATCTTAAAAAGGATTGAGGCTATGCTGAAGGTTGGTTCAATAAAGAAATGTTTATCTGCAACAAGTGTTTCCATTATTGTGTGCACCACTTTGTGCCAATATTGCATTTACACTAAATAAGCACAGCATTCACCTTAGGTAAATCCTCAAGAATTTAATATTCTAGATATATGCCCACTTGTTAAACAAGTTCACTCTGACAGGTTAAACTTTATGCCATTCTCCTCCTTCTTTTCCTTAATAAGACATATAATCTAATTACTCTTATACATTTTTTTTGCAAGATGTCTGACCCATCATTAGTACAGAACAATGTTATTATTAATAGCGCAATATTCGAGAAATTGCATGTCTCCTTCTTATACATCATTTCCAAGGATTTTCCTTGTGTAGATCTCGGATACGCATTATGGTGAAATAAGTTATTTTTATATAGGATTGTATCCTTTTTCAAATGGAAATGCAGAAGGCCTATTTAGAGGGAGGAAAAAAAAAGAAAGATAAGTTGGTTGGCGCCAGCCAAATTTGGCTTAAAAAGAGAGCGTTTGTCAGTGTGATTGCCAAGTTTCCATCCTCCCGAGTATTTTTTTAATAATATTTGGATCATTGGATGATGATGATAGCTGTTGAACCCGGGTCTTTGAATATGAGCGAGGGAGAGCTTTTTTTTTCCTTCTTCTTTAGTTGGCTTTAAAAAAAAAACTAAAAAAGAAAGACAAGACGACTTTTTTGTTCGTCGTCCATTGCTGACTCTGCTATTGTCCGCATTTTATCGATTGATGCTACTCTTTAGAAAGATGAATTCCGGTTTCTGAAATGCACACATCCATGCAGACACGTTGCAGTTGAGGGCACTGCTTCCCTGAAGAGTGCACAACTGCTGTTGTTCGAGGTGGGTGCCCCCATGAATGCCAAAAACTGTCTTTTTTTGGGGATTGCCCACGGATGCCCTTTGGACCCCCACGTGCTCTTTCCTGATGCACGGACGAACGAGGCTACTTCTTTTATGCCAAAATTCGTCGGTTTCTGCTCGGGTAAGTTGCAGCAATGGATTAGTTATTTTTCCTATAAATGGGTGCGATGAAGCACGCCGTGCAAGATTTTCTGGGAAAAATCCTCCCGAGCTTCGCAGTCAATTCTAAACATTGAAGGCCCGTGAACAAATGAGGGAACATATGTTTCGTATCGGTTTGCCTTTCTGGGGGGTTGGCGTTTGCAGCGCCATCTAATGCATGGATCGTTCACTAATAATCTTCATTTCCATTGAAAGTATCCATCGGTTATTGATGTTCGTGAACGCGTTATATATCCATCATCGTTTGTGGATTATGTCTATTCAATTCATGTGGAAGGATACCGAATATGGATAACGGATTGTCCGTATTTTTCTATCCGTGGGTATCGAAGTAAAATCTATACATACATGTTTCATATAGTTAAAGTTGTACAAGTTAGTAGCTATAATGCAGCCTTATATCCAACTGCAACTCTGTCTAGCATTTAAAAATGTGGAATTTAACAAGAAAAAAAACTTTATATTTTCTTATTAAACATAAAATAATAACATGATACTGCATCTTGTAATAACTTTCTTGAAAATAACTTATGTGTCTGTTCGTCTTATTTCAAGGATTATGACATGTGCATTAGGAAGGCAGTTCTGATTCCTGATTTCCATTTAACATTTTTTTTCTTCAAATTACTCAACATTTCCTGAAGTATGTGTTCCACATTATGACTGTGAGCAAAATCTTTTTTCATGTGCTTATTGCTTTCAAATCTGTCTACGTCCGAATGCATATAGGTTCGCCTATGGCATCCGCAGCGATATTATTCGTTGACGAGATGAGTTGGAAAGCTGCCTAATTGCTTAATTTTCCAAATTTGATTTGTTGCGTCTTTTGCGTTATCAAAAGCGTCTCTGGCGACGCTAGGAGCATCTCATAAGGAAGTGTATTCTCTCGTCTTAATTTGCTATTTAACACTGTTATTGGTCATATTGTGAAGCGCGCTGTTTTCATCACCGCTTTTCCTTCTGTTTCTTGTTGCTTTTTTCTTCCTCCTCGTACTCTTTTGCGTCAAAAATCTTTATGTACTAGGGCTTTTATCACCGCGCAGCAATCTTTAATAGAGCCAGCAGATGCTACACACACATAGAACTCAAAAGAAGCAAAAAGAGAACAAAAAAAATGGGAAAAACGGATTTTTGAGATTGTGAATTTTAGGTCTTCACGCTTGGCCTCTCAGCCAAAGTGACTTCCGTTAAGCCGAAGCCCCTGTTTTGCTCTCAGGGTCTCCTCCTCGTCTTCCCCCATTCACTTTTTCCATTGAAAATCCTCGCTTCTACGCTCTTCAGATGATGATCAGAATTTGAAGCGATTTTTACTCTCACTCCACGATGCTCGTCTTTTTACTGTCTAAGAATACAATAAGATTGCGCATCAGTTGACGAATCAGCTTTAGTGCACAAAGGCGTACATCTCCCACCATTGAAATCGTAGCAAAAGACCTATTAAAAGTTGGACGAATAAGTTAGCTGCCTTCTTAACAGGATGCGAATCTCACGGCTGTAATGAGATTGAGTTCGGTTTCACTCAACGTTGCAACGGGTAAATGAGTTTCACTATCTCAGATGCATGCTCAACAATCGGCCTAACAAGTTATTTCGACGACTCACTTGGAACATTCACTGGACATTGCATTTTTTCAATGTTTTGTGTGCAGAACTTACAGGATGCTATTGTCTCAAACTGTTTGGAAACAGGGTTTCTTATAAAGTTAATGTAAATTGCATCATACCGTTTCCAATAAGTCGTTTGTCATCATGGATCTGATAGTTTTGCAGAATATTTTTATTCCTTCATGACCTGTATTACTCATTTACTCGTATTACTGAAACTGTAACTTTAGAAAGAAATACAGCCTCAAACAAAAATATGGCATATTAAGTGTTCTCCAAGGGCGATAGATTGTACAATATACAATAATACAAAAAACAACAGATTGTAGAATATAATAATAATTTTTTTTTTTTAAAAACTGTAGACTACAATAATACGCAATAATGACAGAAAGTAGTCCATATGTCACAGATGCAAATTTTCTTTAAATCACTGTGCATGGTTGTCATTTCATGTAAATTTGTCCCTGTTTCGGATAAAAGATCCAGATATGTCGACATTTGTAAGTTTATTACAGTATGTGCTGTATACCACGTTATTGTTGGATTCGAATTAATTTTAAAAATTAGTTCATCTTGTTTACCAATTAAAAGAAAAAGTACAGTTATGTTTAATGATAACGAATACGTGGTTTATTAACGGGCATTCACATGACCTAATTTTCTAAAGCATATGATTAAACAAAGACTATATTTGTTGGTTTGTTGATTTTTATGAGTTCAGTAAATTATTGTGATCATAAATTTGTGTAGACTTCACAATTTCAACTGAAAACGTGGATTCAGTAGTGTGTTTCAATTTAATGATCACACGTATACTTAACATCCTGACATATTAATCATAAATGATGTGGCTTGAATTTATAATCAAGAATATGTACGAATGTATGATCAGTTTGCAATACTGCTGTATGACAGTGGGAATATTCTCTACAGATTTATAGTGTTTTTATGTTTGCATGTTGGTATAGATATAAAATTTAAGTAAACAAGCCGAAAGCATCATAAAAACCATTGTTTTTCGCAATTTCTTAAAGGCTAACAACCATTTAACAAGTGGTGAAACTGAAGATGAACAAATCGACAATAAACCTAACAGCGCATTAAAAGACCCATAAAAAACTAAATATATTTTTTTCAAAAATTTAATTTCCGGGTAACAACAGCACTCTAAAGTGTAAAACTCAATAAACCTCGACTCTTTTTATATAAATAACGCCATATAGCATGAGATTACGTTTTACTAGTTTTTTTTCTAAGAAAAAAAAAATATTTGGATGCCCATTTTTAGGGTCTGTTTTGTAGAACCTTTCTCTAATACGTAGCAGGGACTTTGTAGTTGGCATTAATATCGTTTTCTGTGTATAATAAAGACAAGAGATTTTATCAACAACAGATAAAACATATTTTCTTCCAGTTGTTCGGGGCATAGCTTTTTATCATTTCACTTCTAGGTTGTTGGTTTTTTGTATGAGCCCCATAGACAAGATGTTTAGGACTTGTGTTTTCCATGTATGTCTATATATATGGACAGCCATGAGAGAGACAGGTCCCTTATCTGGTTGGGTTTTCTCGCTCGATATACGAAATGCATCGCTCTGGAAATGCTATTAGCGATGGTTGGCAAGATAGAAAGCGAAATTTCTCTTAATTCAGAAAATGTTGTATGTGTACGAGAAGAATGCCTTCGATGCGATTGCAGCCCTACGCAATTTATAATCGTCACCATTTGATCCTCTTTAAGATAGATAAATTGAGATATTTATACGCGCCATATCTGGTATTATACGAATCGATGGCACAAGAAGACATTCAATGGGAACGGTGCAGTTTATCACACATATTAAATGGCATAAATATACTTCATGTTTCTCCACTATTAATAAAATATGCCCTTTCTCTTCCATAGCAGTTTTAGAAGTTTTTTTGCGAAATGGCGGCTAAGAGGTTGATTTACAGTCATGTATCCACGGAACACATGTTGCCTTCTATTTCACGATAAAGCTAAAAAATAGAAAAACAAAAGAAAATCCAAGTTGAATTGGCATTTCGAAAACCGCATTAAACATCTAACTGCCAATTACTGTTTAAAGACTCGATTAATTATAATGTTAAACCCATATTCCATAAAATTTAAAATAAAATAGTTCGGTATATACTTTCAATGCGTTCCAATGTACAAGTACTTTAAAATACATGAATACAGCATATTTAGTTTAATTATAAAAGGTGAAAAGTAAAATTGTATAGGCTAATGCATGTAAAAAATAATAATATACTTTAGAAGTTTTGCCATGCAGGATACAGCATCTAAAATTAAAACTTGACGTAGTTACCAAATTAACATGCAGCAAGAAAACTCTGTAAATAATTTATAAATTCCAGATCATTTATTAAATACAAGTTTGTATATAGAAAAGTACAAAAGTACAAATACTAAATAATGTAAAACTTATTCAATAGTTATAGCTATTTATCAATTCACACCCCAACCTCATTTGATATCACTATACATATTAAACTTTGTATTTCTTTTCGAAATCCACTTTGAATTTTTCACAAAATCCAAAGTTTGAAGGAAAGCAGACTTATTATCAAAACCTTGCATATGTTTCAACTAACACTATATTTTATCAAAGTGAATAATTGAGTACAGAAGGTTAAATGAATTTCAAAAGGCATGCATGAGTTGATGGCATAATTTTTAAAGCGCAGTAATAGATGTATACATTTACGATATGTGATACATCAGTCATCAACAGTTCTGACTGCCTTTATAAATCTACTTTTGATTAAATCTTTAATTTTAAAAGTAACGCTTTCCGGAAAACAACTATTATGGATTCTTGAAGTGGATGAAATTCAGCGAGATCTATTCGGTTCATTTTTTTTAAATATAAAAGAGATGAAAGGGAATTTACCAGTGGATTTGCTTCGATAAACCCCATTTATTTAACTAGGTAATAAGAATGTATTGACTGACTACATATCGACATTGCATTAATATCACACACAAAAATGAATAGGTTCTGGAATATGTTTTCCTAACTTTCATACTTTTCAATTGCTGAAATGGATGAAAGTATAATATCCAATTTAGATTCCTGTTTTAAACTTCGTTACTTTAATCGTCAGTTTACGAATCGTTTTCAAAAATTACAAACATCCCTATAGACGTAATACAGTGGAACCCCGATTCTACGTTTTTCATAGGACCAGCGGTAAAAAACGTACGAAACGGGAAAACGTTAAATC
>JAQGBW010004471.1:0-13718 GCA_034698625.1 Julus scanicus
AAACGGAATTACTAAATGTATACAATTCAATTCATTTATTAGATTTATAATTAAATTTCACGAATCAATAGCGAAAACGTGTGTATTTTACCTTGTTTCACGATTCAAGTTCGAAACGCATAAATGCGCATGCGCCACATCACTTCCGCCGCCGAGTTTTTGACGCTCAAGTTGAAGCCTTGTCAACTTTCTCGCCGTCGGTTTTTTTTCCCGAATGGTCATAAACGCGTCACCTAGTCACGTGCCGCGCATGCGCAGATCGAGTGACTGACGCTCAACTTTTGACGCAGGTCGCTCCATTGTGAACTAGGCATAAAGGTGTTTCCTTTTGGCTCGGGGGTCTAAATGACTTTTCTTTAGGTTGCTATTTTTTTCGCACTGAGGAATACCTAACACTATTGGTGTCAGTTAGCATTTGAAAAACAGTATTTACTGTTTAAGGACTAACTTTGAGTACTTGGTCATAAACATTTGTTTAGTCAACTTTAGTAATTTTATTTGCAATGCTGGTTTTGGCACCAGTTACTTTAGTTACAGTTGAGAGGGTGAATGTTTTTCAACACGTTGGTTTTTCAGTTATAAACTTGGAAGATGACTGGTATTATTGCCGGGTAATTTAGATACGTGCTTCGCTGTTCAGCGCCAGTTATTAAGTTCAAGAATAATTGGTCTCGGGAATTTTGTCTCGAGAGTGAGTGCTTGGCTACTCTGTTGGTATGCCAATTATGAGCTTGTAAATTGGGCTAATTTTGAGCTTTGAGAATAACAGGTATTCATGCTGTTAGAGCGTTTAGTACGTACCACGCTGTTGGGCTCCAGTTATGATTGGTGTTAATGACTGGTATTAACTTAATACCCAGATAGCATGAGAGTTTGTTACTATCGGGTCGTGGGTGTTCAGCATTGCCATTGAGTGCTAGTTATGAACTATGTAGTTCGTTAATATCTCGGGCCGTGTGTGTCCAGCCACGCTGTTGGGCGCCAGTTATGAGGTGACTACTTTTGGCGAGTCCAATGGTTTATGCACCTTCGCTTAAGAAGCGCAAGGGAGGACGAAGTTCGACATTAGTCTAATAGGTCCGAACTGTCGGTATTCGGCTCTCTTAAGGCCGAACAGCTTTGGCAGTGCAAGTTGGATATAGCAAGAGGGAAGCAGGCCTCGGAATGATACTACTAGGACTTATACTGTAAGTCTTGTATAAAAGTGTATACTTTAGCTGAAAGTAAAAAGAGTCTTATTCGTTGGTTTTGGTTCAAAGTATATTCTTTATTGCAGGGACAGTGACAATTATAAGGTGAACAGGAGCAGGCGCTCTGTTGCCTAGAAAATCATGAGGAGATAGTATTTGGCTCTCCTTTCTGTCTAACTTAAATTTGGGAGCCCTTTATATATCATTTGAAGGGATCCCATGTGATCTGTTTTCTGGGTCATGTATGAGGAAAGTCGTTTTTTGACCAAATTAGCATTTGCCTAATTGGGTCTCAAAGGTATACAGAACATTGTTTGTTAATCCCCTTTGTTTGAGGATTAGTCCTAGAAGGATATTGGACATTTCAATATCCTGATTTCCCATTTTGGTATTTTTAAATATTCGGCATTTCATTTGAGGCTTAGGCCGAACTTAATCCTATTAAGACAATGGACACCATGGCTAATCCTAGCATTTGCTAGTCTATCTACAGAATTGCATGGTGATATGCTTTAACATATTATTTTCCATATTCGTTATTCTGTAAAATAACGAATTACCCTACAAAATTGCCCAGTGGATTTTATTAAAAGGCATTTTAAATACAGCATCATAAATAGTGTTGGGCAAAGATTATCTAAAGTTTCAGTAAGGTATTTTATATGTATCTAAATAAACCTTTCCATGCAAGTAGTAAGTTGCTCAAGCTTTCCTCTCTTTTAGCAAAAAAATGTGCTATGTGTGCAAAAATTATACGTTTTATGAAGACGGAAAAAAAAATATTATATTACAAATTGACAATTGACTAATTATGTTACTCTAACGAGATTAAAAAAGTTAGATGCACATATTTAGTAAATTTTAATTTTGATTCAAAAAAAATTTAAGCAATACTATCATCCTCCATAATTTTGTTTATAGTTGCAGGTTGAAATTAGATAACTGTCTATAGTTTAATGCTATGGCAACACTGAATGGAATTTTAAAACTAATCAATTTGGAAAGGATGTTCTGGATACCCCTTTAGGGGTAACCTAAACCATACCTGGGCTTTAATTAGCTCCTGCTATGTATATAGGGATAATTTTCATCCCTTAATATATTAGGTCTAATTTAGACCATAATACTGCCTGTTGCTATAGCAACTCTAAATTAAACTTTAGAACTACACAATTTGGAGAGAATGGTCTGGATACCCAATTTTGGCCTTAATATAGGGTTTAATTTAGGCCTTAATAATCCAATTACATGCTGTCTCCCAATTTCCATGGTGCAATACCATCCAATCATGACTGGCCCCTCCTCCACGCCCTTTTTGGTGTACTACTAAAGGAGAGGTAAGAGGGAAGGGATGAATTAAACATTTACCAAAGTGGGAGAGCGAGAGAGTTACTTTCTTGCAATTTCCCTATCCCTTCTCCCCTAAAAATTCAATATTGTAATTTTACACATTCCTAAACTGAAGAACAGGCAAGTAGCAATGGTATACAACTACAACTGTAACCCTTACCATGAAGTAAAGGAGTAAGCAGAGTGGCACACTAAATAGTGTGCAATGGTCTACTTTTAGACCCTCCATAACAAAAGTGTAATCCAATTTAATACCTAAAGGTTACCAAAATAAAATGTTTATTGGTTTCCACTTTATACCTAATGGATACCAAAATCAAACATTGACAGGTTTCCACTCTATACCTAATGGATACCAAAATGAAATGTTGATTGGTTTCCACTCTATACCTAATAGATACCAAAACGAAACATTCTTACGCTTCATGATGAAACCGCCAAGAGGTTTCATTTGCACCCGATCAGACTTTAAAGATACCTGTGTAGATACCTTTATGATACTTAAAAATGCTTACTTTAAAACTTATATGAAACTTTAAGGTTACATCAATTTTTTCGTAAGGATACCTTTTACCATCTTAAAATGGTAAAAACGAATATTACGTATGAAACATGCAAGTAAAATGCACTTTTATTCTTCAGCACTTTAAATTTCTTTATTAAAAGTATTAAATTAATTACTAAAATGTTATGTTTGCATCAAAAATATAATATAAATGTATCTTTGAAATATATTTATTAGTTTGATTCAACCTTTTTGATACCTATCAATGTTTCCTCCATAGATACTTATCTGAAATCTAAAAAATGCAAGGTAAGACTGGAAAGTTCGTTGAATAGTCCAAGTGTGAAAATGTGATGCAAATAAAAAACATGTGTCGGCATGCAAATTGAGCGTTGACATGTAAGCTAAAAGAATGTGTGACATTCACAGACATTTCATGAAGTTTTCACGTCATTTAGCAATTGTCAGCAGACCTTGTAAATTCGTGACGTTGCAGGAACAAAATGGAGCAGAGAGTCAACATGAAATTTCGCTTTAAATGCTGGACAAAATGCCAAAGTATGGAGTTGCTTAGCCCCAGATCTCTAAAAAAGCAAAAATTTCGCTTCCAGAAAAAACGAGAGTGAAGACCATGCTCATCACGTTCTTTGATGCAGAGAGCATCATTCATAAGGAATTTCTTCAAGAGAAAATTACAAGGAACGCCGAAGTCTACACTGAGATCCTTGGTCGTCTATTGATGCACATTCGTTGTGTCCGGCAACAGTTAGCTGAACCGGGACCTTGGTTTCTTCTTGATAATAACGCCAAGGCCTCACGTTGCTGCAAAGGTGAAGCAATTCTTGTCCCGATAATAGGTTACACGTATACCGAACTTTTTCACCCTCAGTATTACCCTAACATGTCACATTTGGACTTCTTCCTGTTTCCACGTTTGACAACGTCACTGAAAGGACACAGATTTTCTGACATTCCGGACGTTTAAACTGCTGTGACGAGGCAGCTTCTCTCAAGTGTTCCAAAATTTGTACACACTATGTCAAAAGTGTATCATAGCCCAGGGGGCCTACTTTAAAGGACAGTAAATTGTGTTTTCTGCAATCATACAATATGTTGATTTTTCCAACTCATTCACCAAACTTTCCTGTGTTACCTTGTACATTGAATATTATCTCGGCGTACTGGCTTCCTGGTGCAATGAATGGCAGTTGAAATTAAATATGGGAAAATGCATGATGGTGCGTTTCTCTCGTAAACGGAAAACTTTTTAACCTGAGTACTCTCTAGATGGTGTTCAAATTGCTGTTGTTGATACTGTCAAATATTGGGGAGGTGATATTAAAAAAAAACCTTGGAACAACCTTCTTTCACAAAAATTGTTCGTGCAGCAAACCAACAGCTTAGATTCATTCATCACATATTTTGAGATGGTTCAGCATAGGGCAGTTAGATTTGTTAAGGGCAGTTATCAGCATACTGCAAGTAGCACTCAATATTGGACCTTAATTAGCCTAATACTAAACCTATATTGGTTAAAGCGGCAATCATTGGCCAATAAAATTAATATTGGTCCAATCATTCTAGCCAATTCTGGGCCAATATAGTTCTGCTTCATTGCAGTTAATATTGGGCTAATAGTAGGCCTGACATTCTAGCAAATCTTGTGCCAGTATAGTTTAACTTTATTGTATTCAATATTGGGCTAATATTGGTCTAAACATTCTAGCCAATACTGGGCCAATATAGTTCTACTTCATTGCATTCAATAGTGGGCCTATATTAGCCCAATTTATTTGCCATTGTTGATCTTTTTTTTAATGACCGTTTTCAAAAAACATGTCTTACGTCGAAAAAGACGTCAATTTGGTAAAGAGCATTTATAACCTTAATGATAATCAAGTCCCAGTATTAGCAAACCTTATCTCCCTTTTATAATGATTAAATTTCAAGTATTATGGGTGGCCAAGTGGGTAAGAGCGTTAGTTTGGTATTTGCAAGGTTCTAGGTTCGCTTCCTGCTGTGAATCGTTTTTTTTTGTATGGGTATCAATGGGGCATAAATGTATTTAAATATTGGGCCATTATTGTAACTTTATATTGGCAATATTTGCAAAATGTTAACACTAGAATATTGCACCAATATATGTTACCAATATAGGCCAACATTGGCAATTACGTTTTTCCAATACTTGGCCAATATTGAGTGCTACTTGGGTCCACTCCCTAAATTGGGGCACATTGAAGTCCAGACGCCAAACGTTGTTTATGGGGTTATTCAAACATTTTAATCACTTTCATAATTCCCATCTTGTTTCCCATATTCTAACACCTAACAACCACTCAAGGAGTAATCACGCCAGTCCGTTGACTGAGCTTCGTGCCAAGACAGATGCTTACTATTAGTCCTTTTTTGCATGCGTTTAGACGATGGAATAACCAACCTGGTGATTCTGATGATTTAGTTTAAATTCAATCTAATGGCGTGTCTTCACCAAGACGTACATTGTACATATATGCACGATTTTTAAAAGATATGCAAAAAAGTTTGCCTTCAGGGTATGTATGATCGTGTATGTACATGCATTTGGACGATCGCTCAGGAAGCACGCACATTACACACTTGATTTCCATTTTTTGATGGATACACTTTCATACATTTTCATGTACAGTATTGGCCAAAACATTTGCAACTGGGTGATACGAATGTTAAAAGTTGAGAAAAAAATATTTATGTGACTTAAATCAACAAACAAAGCATTAAGTTAGTTACACATACATTCTGTATATTAAACAGCAAAGAGAAACGAGTGAAAAATAATGCATAAATATTGCAAGATCATAAGGCATCATAGCAATATTTA
Organism: Julus scanicus; assembly: GCA_034698625.1. NCBI lineage: Eukaryota > Metazoa > Arthropoda > Diplopoda > Julida > Julidae > Julus > Julus scanicus. Next base: position 5,906 of record JAQGBW010004471.1, read on the forward strand.
TGCATTACTTTTCACTCGTTTCTCTTTGAAACGTGTGAAAAATGTGCACGGTTTGAGTTGTTTTAATTCATGTATGTACGTATATTTTTATGTATGTCTTGGTGGAGACGCGCCTTAACAATGACGACTAAGTCCCTGCTGAAGTCGAATTTCTCCTGAAATTTGGTACGGCTTACCCCCCCCCATATGGCATTTATTTGCTGACTGTAGGGTATTGAGTTGAAAAAAAATTTGGTACTTATCGGTTAATTCACCGCCACTGAAAGTATGGCGTGTCGAAAAGCAACATAACCACTCATGTTGACTAATACAAATAAAAAAGTATGGCATGCCGAAAGCCACATAAGCACACACATTATGAAGAAAGAAAGTATGGCATGTCGACAGGCACATATTGACAAATGATTACTATAACTTTTACCAGGCTAGCCTGATTTATTTTCTCATGTATTTTTTCAGTACAATTGAGTTATGTTACACAGTGAGTTGTTAGTACAGAAGGCAGCATGTCACTTCGTTATTAGGTTAGGAATACCTAAAGTTGGCCATTACAGAACATGCTAACCTAACATTTAACGATAATTAGAAATTAGTTTAGAAATTATTGATTTTATTTTTACAAAGAAATTAGATTACTCTGGTTTATATACTTCTGCAATATCACGTAAAATTGTGGTAAAGGCATTTAAGTTATTTGCTTTAATTCTTTGACGCCACATAAACTCGGACATATATGATTCTATCATATGGCGGTGAGTCCCATTGTGGCGTTTATTTCTTTCTTTCGCTGCTTTCCAAGTCCGCTCAATTGTTTGTGTATGTGCCCCTTATGAAGGATCCACAAAATTAACAAAATGGTTTACTGTCATACGAGTTAAATGTGAAATATTATTGATTTCATGGTACGCTTTCCAATGGTCTGACATAACGGTGATGCCAGGTAGTATATTCGATTTTGTAATGGGCAAAAGGGTTGCTGCAAATCTATCTGCTACACAAAAAATGAAACATTTGTGTGTCTCGCAGCAAATGCCACCAAACAACCATCGTTGTGGTAAGACTATTCCCACCGGCTATTATTGGCCCACCAATAATAGCCGGATTTTTGATAAGCATTTCTGCACATACTTCTCTTAAATAGTTGTTCCTATCAATAACAGCATCATGAGAAATTCCAATTCATCTTCACAAAATTTAATACTAGAGAGTTCTTTTGACCAACCATAGGCAAAATTATTTGTCTATAGGTCAGACGTGATCCTTGAAACCATGTCCCTTTTCTTACCAGTATATCCTCTCGACAAGTTCGTAGATTACATCGCCAACGATCTTGATGATCAGTTAATGACAAACTCATTACATGGTTGTTTGAAAATTTTCTTACGGTATGTAAAATACCATTTTCCTGTAAAAGGTGAATACTAGTTTCTTTGTTATGAACTGATGAGGACAGTGTTAATAAATTCGTCTCTATGTGTTCACTTATACCAACAATAGTAATATGTAGTAATATGGCATTTCGATAAATAAAATACACCAAATATGGCATTTTTTGTTCATGTAATTTCCCAAATATGGCATTTTGTATACATGATACTTACCAAATATGGCATTTCGATAAATGAAATTCACCAAATTTTGCATTTTCCAATCATGATATTTACCCAATATGGCATTTTGCATACATGATATTTACCAAACATGGCATTTTCCATACATGATATTTATCAAATATGGCATTTCGATAATTAATGTAAATTCACCAAATATGGCATTTCGATAAATGAAATTTACCAAATTTGGCCTTTTCCATACACTAGATTTTCTAAATGTGTGTAATTGTTGTTTTTGACATGCCATACTTTCAGTGACTTGCATACTTGTATTATTAACATTATTGAAGCAGTGTGATTATGTTGTTTTTGACACGCTATACTTTCAGCGGCGGTGAATTAACCAAGTAGTACCAAAAATTTAATTGTTTATTAATATTCTCCAATACCAGATTTCCTTAGATAGGTTTATTAAGCAGTTTAAAGTTTAGGCACGTTGCACAATAAATCATTAGATAAGTATCATCTGCCAAACGGCAAATAAAGCAATCCACAATCACTAACGAAACAAATATGCAATATGCCAGCTATGCCATATATTGAGAGATGTAGGTAACATGTTCCTCTTTAAAATGTTTATTTTCGTTTTTGATTGGACAGGCAGTTCATGAAAACATGCCTTTTAACTCTGTTTTGGGACTTCTCTCGTATATACATGGCTTCCCACATACACCTACACCTCGCTATGCTGCAACTCTTTATACGGTCTTTCGCTATAATGGCCTTTTCTAATTATGGCATTGTTTCGATTTACTGCCCGCAATGTTTCGTTATACGGCTTAAAAAAATGCTATAAGCAAATAAAATGGCCAAAAAATGTGCTACAAGTTACCCCAATTTGCACAAACAAGGTCGCCTTTTGCTGACAATAAAATAACTTATGGGTTTCACTTCGCTTAAGAAGGAAAAAACTAAAATTCTATTGCAGAAAGAATTCATTCGTTATACGGCTTTTTTTGCTTTATGGCCAACTTTTCCAAAATGTATCTAGGCTGTAATGCCTAGGGGGAGTCAATACATGAGTGAATACAGTATGTTTTGGGATAAATCAAGTTGTATTTTAAAAATGTGCTACAAGTTACCCCAATTTGCACAAACGAGGTCGGATTTGGCTGATAATAAAATAACTTATGGGATTTCACTTCGCTTAAGAAGGAAAAAAATGAAAAATTGCAATGCAGAAAGAATTCATTCGTTATACGGCTTTTTCGCTTTATGGCTAACTTTTCCAGAATGTATCTATGCCCTAAAGCGAGGTATGGGTGTACTTTAAAGAGTAAGAATTTGTATAAATGAGGACAGGGGGTCAAACATGAGTGAATACAGTAGGTTTTGGGGTAAATCGAGTTTTATTTTAAAATGTTGATTTGGTGTATGTTAATTGTTCCATTTTTCTTTTAGCCCGTTAATCATAAACGTCGAGTTGTAGCCATTCTTCCATACTCGAAGATGCCCGACACTGATGAGTTAAGGTAAGCTAAATAGTACAGTATTTGTGGATAAACAACATATTGCAATTAGATAATGACATTTCTTATACTGTAATGATCAGCTTACAGAATAATTTTTTTACAAGATGCTGCATATTAATGCTTTCATACTAAGTGAGCCGGTCTACAAAAACAATGCATCTTCGTGTGCTTAGAATTATTTTAATTAACCATTGTCATAGATCACTAAAACACAGCTTGTTTGTTATAAATGTTCGTTTCATTTACGACACCTGTCTGTAGTTTTTAAAACATCTTAATCTGCATTTGTTACCACATGCCCTTGCACATTAGATGGCTGAGCCAAATGATTGGTTCGTTGGAGTTTGGATGCTCAAAAACGGGCAAGTGTGCCTATGCCCAATAACTTCCTACACATGTAGCTGCCCTTTAACCCTAGCCACCAGACACAAATCCGAGAAATTGCAAAACATATCAGTTTCACTTTCACTCTGTTGTTGATTTGGAAAAAAGAGCGAGATTACTGTTGCCTGAGTATGTAAGTCGTTGCAAAATCACACTTAAAACATTGGGCCTCCATGACTCAGTTTATCACCCAATCTGCCTCAGTTGAATCATTAAATTTCGCTTACATGAGATGTGATCGTTCTCCATGAGTAACCAATTAAAACTACTTAGTTTGACTAAAACTTTGGTTACTGACATAAGTCTATTTTTGATCCAGTGCCGTAACTACAATTTTTGGACCCGTTAGGAAAGTTTATTTAGGGGCACTCTCCTCTCCCATCAGTGCAGTGTCTCTCATATAAACGAGTGAATACGTTAATTTAGTTTAAGCTTGTCAAAGTTTATTAAATACTGGTGTCATTAGTTGTTCTCAAACTGACCCTAAAATTTCGGACGTATCTGTGCAGTTTATAAGTTTATTGGGGGCCATAGTACATGTGCTGACATCGTTTTTTTAAAATAAGTTCGACTTTAACATGAATGTTGCTACGATATGCCTCAATTAATTGTGTAATCCAGTTACCAGAAAGTACAGTTCAACCCCCAACCATTAATTGGCTGGATCACTGCAACGGGCCTTGCAGAAGTGGTGGAGTAATAAAGAGGTTTTAACTGCTAGTTGCTCTTGCAAGCCAACTTGGCAGGTATGTACAAGCTGCATTTGTGCACATGTCACAAAAGACACTTAACTTATGGACCTTGGCGGAGCTGCTTGAATCTATATATGATGGGCATGTGCAGGCACCATATGTAGAAAACCCAATCACAAGCAAAATTAAATGTGTTGCAAGGCTATTGAGCGGAATTGTGAGACTGGGGAAGTGGCGCAGTGGACATTTCTATTAAACGTTACGTTAGGGACAAGACGAGAGAGCACAGGACCCAGTAGGAAATCGGTTGGACTAATTCTTAATCTTAATGCGAAATAATTTGATTTACCTTGCAAGCATTCGCGTACACGTCACAGCACATGCAGGATGCAAAGATTCCAGGAGGCAGTTCAATCCTTCTGAACTGCCAAGGTCTAGGGTCCTTTTACCAAGTTAAGGAAGGAATATAGGGAGCTGGAAACGTAGTCCCAAGTCGAGGCTGGATGAGGGCGTCAGCTAGGCTTCAGGTTCGAGAGAGTTGTCCATTCCTTTGCTGGCAACGATGATGCACGTTTGCAGCAATGTCAACCCATACACATTGCTCCTACACTAAACATATTGAGTGTACAAGTCTTTGGTTGAATTAACGTATAAGCATATAACTGCACATTACAACACTTTTGTGTTCTTCAAGAAGCATCAAAGAAAAACAATAGAAAGGGAACATGTTATGATTTGGCGAAGGCTCGCAACCTGAGGAGAGCAACGTGCTCGGACAGCTCCTACATCGATACTACCTTGGTCTCAACAGGAGTCCCCAATTTATAGTAGTTCCCAAGAATTTCTATAATTGATGGAATGCAACTGGAATTTTAAAAAAGTTGCGGAAAGTAATTAAAAGGAAAATTAATTTTGAACATTGGTACGGCCGACCTCAAAGAAAAGAAATAAAAGAGAGAGGAATGCCCAAAGGTCGGGATTTAGAATGAAGTAGAAAAATAGAGAGCCGGGATCGCTCAGGTCAATGTTTAGCTTAGCGCACGGTGAGTGATTCCCAGGGTTAAGGTTCAGGTGGCGTGACCGTTTTTAATTACGGTCGAAATTTTGCCCGTTTAAGGTCTCACAGGGATTAAGCTGGATCACAAGCCTATCACTTTCATTGGGTGAAATTTTAAAACCTGCTCACAGCCAAACAAAAGAGATTAAATAAAAATAAAAATTGTTTAAAATAACTTAATAAATCAACAAGCGTATGATGTCGTTTTTCACTTTAAAATGGTAGATTTTTTTAAAATTAATATTCTAGTTTGAAAAATGTCTGTTAATTTGCATACGCTGCCAGCAGGTGGCAGCACGAGAATTCAAATTAACGGACATTTTTCAAACTCGTTTATTAATTTTAAAAAATCTACCATTTCAAAGTGAAAAACGACATCATCATCCTCTTGCTGATTTATCGAGCTATTTTAAACAATTTTTATTTTAATTTAATCTCTTTTTGTTTGGCTGTGAGCAGGTTTTAAAATTTCACCCATTGAAAGTGATAGGGTTGTGAACCACCTTAATATTGGCTGGAAATGCAGAACTCGCGCATGTGCAGATTGAAGCGTATTTCTAAATTTTCAGAGGATCAATGCATTACATGGTTGTATTGCATATTGAGTTCATTTAATTATTATTAAACAACAAAATATTTTTTGAAAGGTTACATGAGATCCAAGGAATTTATTTTGATAAAACTATCGTGCTCTAATTTTTTGTGTCATATAGGGGATAATATATATGTACAGTTTAATTTTTCAGTTTTCAAAAAGGGGACATATTCATCGTTCATAATGATATGGGAGATGGATGGCTTTGGGTAACACAACATAGAACTGGTCGAAGTGGATTGATATTCCAGGAATTGGTGGAAGAATTGGTTGGTATTACATTTTATTTTATTTTCATTGTTGATTTTCCCAATGGTTGATGATTGTAGTATTTAGCGAGATTTCTGTTTTCGAACCAATTTCGCTTTTATTCTACAGTACAAAAAGTTTCGCCTATGTAGACTTCATCAGATGATTTAAAATACTAGATTATATTACAGAATTAATATCAATGTAATTATAAAATTACGAGTTTATAACGAAAATCATGAAAATGTAATGAAAATACAAGCTGGTATTATATAGTACAGTTATTATCAACTTAGCCTAATATAACAGTATTTTCTTGGACAACTTGGGCCATTAATTATCTTATACATTCGCAAACGTATTTGATCACAATTGTGCATGTGCTAATTGGCAAGTCGAAAGATTAAATGTTTTATTTATGCTAATTAATTTTAAAGCAACGTTAAGGGTGTGAATTTCGGAATCAAAATGAATGGAAAAACGAAGTTCTGTGCTGGACCGTATATAATTATATTAACATAAATCTGAAAAGACTATTAATTAAGGTGATCCAAGACCCTTGAATCTGGTTATTCCTCACCAGTATGCAACAATAATAATTAGTTTGAGGGTTTGGGTTGGTATTATGCAAATTGGCAGTTGCTTTATGAAATATACCTCTAAATGGAGGATGGAATACACATTTTGATTCTGATGGAGTAGCTAACCCTTTGAGACGGGTGCCCTCATAAGGAGGCGCTACTGTGCCACACTTATGTAGCGTTAAATATTTAACTAAATAACTACCCTTGACCCATAGGTGTGCCCAGAATCCCTACTGCACACCAAGGTATGCAGGGACCAGTTGTCCGACTTTTTGTTTCAATCCATACCACCATATTAAGCAGCTAGACTTTTGGCAGCTTTAATGACCTCACTTAATTAGGTGCCCTTGCCCTTAAATCCCAGCTATTCTTCAATGGATGTAGATTCCCTACCCATTCTAAAGCCAGCTAGAGCTGTGCAGTCGGAGAACACATGTGGAATGTTTACCACATAAATCACAGCTCTCCTCAACCCCTCTGATCTTCGTCATGCACTTATTTGTTTCCAGAGAATCAGCCCTAGCTCTGAGTAGCAAGGCGCTGCTATAAGAATTGCCATATATCTACTCCCTAGCTATACTGGTTTTCAACTGGTAAAACGATAAGTGCTCTTGTCTGGTATACCTTTTCCCCACATCTTCCCTTCCCAGGCATTGAAAGCTTATTGATTCTGGCTTCCTAGCCCCTTACAAAAATGTAAGGTATCAACTTAGTTAAATTATAGTATCCAGTAGGTATCAAGGTATTCTTTAGGTTTATTAGAGGTATACAAATTGGAAACCTTAGCAATAAAACATTGCAAGGTTTCTTTTAGGTTTCAAATATTTAGTAATGGCGGAAACGTTTAAAAGTATCAAAAAATTTGAATTGAAATAATAAATATACATTAAAGATACTTTGATCACAAATTTCTAGTTTATGTCAGAAGAATATATCCTATATGGAAAAATATAGCTGGGAATATACATTTTTTTCAAATATATTAGTTATACACCCATACCTCAGAAATTGAATCGGTAAAATTCATCATACATTATATAAATATATATATAAAACATAAATACCTGAAATTATAATCCATAATCCATAGGTTGAGGTGACTATCTATTGAGTGCCCCTGTGGTTTGTGCCCTTTCACTTGAGAAGTGAAAGGAAGGACTGTAATCT
>JAQGBW010004472.1:0-13717 GCA_034698625.1 Julus scanicus
TTTTATATCAGCTTTAATTATATGTTTCACTGTTTTGCTAGGCAACTATATTTAATCATTAAGCAGGAATTATTTTTTGCGAATTTTTTACAAAAACCGAGATTAGACGTTGCTTCTGAATAGTTGTATTGTTACTCGTAGATGAGTTCAAGAGATAACTGAATATCTAAGTAGTTTCATCATGTTTTTGTGCTTGTGGTTATGTTTTTCAAAAAATTTGCATCAATATAGGGATCTGGAATTATACCCGAGGCCACTAGTCGAATTTTCAATGAAAAACAGAAATAACCCGACTCAAATGCAAAAATTATAAAATAGATGGTATTGAATTAAAATAGTAGCAATAAATGCTTTTAGGTAATCTAAAACAGTTTAAATTAATGATAAATGTCTACGAATAAACATGTTTTGGACCCTAAATCGAAAAAAATATATGTAACGCTTTTACAGATATTTAATTATTTTTATATTTATAGATTTATGGCATCTGTTTTTATATAAGATATACTATTTGTGTAGCTAACATAATAATTATAATACAAGTGAAAACCCCTTTTTAGGGTTTTACAAAAAATGTAACCGTAGATTTTTCAAGATTAAAATACGCGTATCTTATTTTGGCAACACCAAGACTTTCCAAACTCCTCACTTTTTAAAAATGAAGAATACAACATAATATATTATAAAAATATTAAAATATAAGGATTAATCTGTTAGCACTGATTAAATTTTCACATTTATAATATTAACAAATATCTTCGATTCTCGTATACTTTCTTCGGCACCGGGAAAACTTATTTCATGAATTTCAGGCATTGCTAACAATATTTGAAAATAATATTTTGAAAAATAAAAGTATATATTTGTATGTACATGTTTGGCTAATTACCCAATAATTCTCTGTTAAAAATATTGCACTTAATTTTTCGTTAGTAAAATACGGTAACATCTTCTAAATTGTAACTTTCAGTTTTTCAGATCTATAATTAAAAGCAGGTCTCTCGTATAAAAATAATCTTGATTTATTACATCAAAAATACTGTTCAAGTTGATATACAAAAGCTAATAAGTATATTTTTACACAAACAAGTTTCGCAAACTTTCCATAAAATGCATTTGACATACGCGAATCGTATCGTGATACTAACAAACATAGGTTAGCATTCTTGGCACGATAATTTTTAATTATTTTTATTTACATTTGATACATTCAGATGGGTTTCATATGCAACTAATTCTGTCCATTTTCCGAAAATAGTTTCAACAAACAAAATCCTCGATGATACATAATAATGACAAATAAATAGATAAATAACTTAATTCAAACGTTTGGCATTTTACCTAGAGAGTATAAATTATTACATATACATGTAAATAATCCCTAGTACACACCAGATGAAACACGAAACTGAAATAGTTTCTGCAAACCAAGTTGTCAAAACATGGTTTCGTGAACATATTTCCATAAACGGGTTTGCCTCGTAGCGCGTTGAGTATAAAGTCCTTGGTAAGAGCGCCTTAACCATGAAACAATGTTTGTGAAACAATGTTTTGAAACATTGTTTGTTTGTTGATTTGGCCTATTTCTGCAACTAAGGCCAGGGGGATGAGCCTTCATCACCTACCTGGGAATTTTGCCTATGAGGAGGGACTTCCACCCCTCTCGAGGGGTCTTTAACGAGCAACAATCAACACCAGACCTCGGTTTAAACTCATCTGAAAGAGCCACCACTTAAAGAATTTCTCCCATCTGTAAAAATTCCCACCGACCTCGACCGAGGAGCGAACCCCGCATCTTAGGATCAAGAGACGAGCACGTAACTTACTCGACCGCCGGCGTTGGCAGAAACAATGTTTCATTGAATTTCTTTGATCTTCACCGCCTCTTGAGCGATTAACAAAATGTTTCATGGAAACATGTTTTTTTGGGCAAAATTTTCCTTGAGCATTCACATATCGCAAACTTATTTGTGACAAATGTTTCAGTTTAGTGTTTCATCTAGTGTGCACTAGACACAAGGGGATATAACGAGGATATTTACGACCAAATTTTGAATAGTGGGATATATTCAGAATCAGTCGAATAATGAAACATGATAAGTAGAAATGATCATCAATGATGAAACTTAGCCAAATGTTGCTGATGAAGATGATAATGGCCAGTTATCCATATCCTAATTTTCCATATCCGTATCCTTGGTAGGAATAATCAACGTAATAAGGATGGTAGTTTGAGATTGGATATTGCGGATGAGCGTATGCTACACTATGATGACCCACTGGTCCATGGTGAAAGTGGAAAAATGGAGGTGGTCGTTTAACAGATGACATTTTGGAGTGTTTTTTCAAAGGTCCATGCTGATAGGATGGGTAGTTATTGTAATTTGGATATTTCTTGAAGCGGCACTGATGTGGTCGAGCGGAAATGGCGTAAATGATGAAAACGGCAACGATGAATATCAGTTGAAATTTGCGAAATATCTAAAAATAAGAAACCATTCACCACAATGTGAGTATTTAATATGCCACCATGTGACTCGATTCGTCTCAGCTTGTCTCGACTCGCCTCAGCTTGTCTCGACTCGCCTCTGCTTGTCTCGCCTCAGCTTGTCTCGACTCGCCTCTGCTTGTCTCGACTCGCCTCTGCTTGTCGCGACTCGTCTCAGCTTGTCTCGACACATAAGCCATTCTTAGTTAACTGTTGGCAGATTGCCAGGAAGTTGAGTTGATGCTAATATGGCGGGTAAACTGAAATACCGCTATTGATGTTAGTGAGTAATTGTGATATTAGGTCTGTTGGGGAATAAGTGGGAAGGGGTGGTGAACCTGCTTTTGTCATTGTGATGAGGGGTTCGAGCAGGTCCAGAGAAATATTAACAAATGTCTTTAAAAAAATATTGTGAGAACGTTTGATGAAGACATCGAGCCCGAACAGGTTTTAAAAGTGTGTTGCCTCCAATTTGTAGAGAATAAAAAAAATATCGACATTGTCAATTTATCTTTATTTTGCATATACACTGTGAGTCATAAAAACGTAGAACCCAATGAAAAAAATCACTTTTGTATTGGGTTCAACTGTTTTATGACTCAGTGCCATTTTTATCAAACATCAATAACTTGCATAGTTAATAAATCTGTGTATATAAATACAGGTTGGAATAGCAAATTACTTACAATATAAGATGTATTTACAATTAATATCACTTAATTTGCGCAAAATAATAATAAAATCACAATGTCGATCGAGTTTCTTCATTTCAAAATTATAGAAAAAAAAATTAAAATTATTTTATATCTAACGAAAACTTTTCTTGAGACCTTAAATCGTCAGGAAACGATAATAAATAGTTCTCGAGTAATAAAACATGCTAAATTGAAAACGCCTTATTAAATAAATAATGTCCCATTTAATTTCAGTCCCTTTAGTTACCACACATTTCTCATTCTTGTTTACTACTATTAATGTCCTTATTCATGACCTCAAAATTAAGGAAAAGCTATTTTATAAAACAATAACTGTTGCCGCAATATATGCAAACCACGTTTTTCAATTATCATGTAAATATGACCGTGTTTTCAAGTAATGTTCGTGTCTCGGGAATAAATGTCTTGTAAAAAAAAAAATACATGTTAGTAAATTGGCAGGTGCCATTTTCAGCTTGGTTTCAATACCCACAGATGGTCACACAAATTTGCCTACAAATTAGTCCAGGAAATGCAAATAAGTGGAGTATTCAGAAAGCCAACGCCCAATTTCCTAAAAAACCTTGTTATGGTTTTGCAAACTAGATTGTTTTTTTTTCTTAACCACAAAATTAAGCTTTCTCAACTACCTGAGGGTGAGAAAGCTTATCCAATTAAAGGCCTTTTGAATAATAAAGTAATGGCTGGTACCCTAATTAAGCACTAAAACCAATCAGTGCATGGTTAAAATGTAGCTATAATCAGTTAAACAAGGGATATACTATCATAAATAATGTAACAACAACTATGAAAATCAATTAGGACAGTGTTTAAAGCATGCAGGGAAATGGAATTTCAGAGCGTGCAGTGAAATGGAATTTCAGAGCGTGCAGTGAAATGGAATTTCAGAGCGTGCAAGAAAATGGAATTTTAGAGCGTGCAAGAAAATGGAATTTCAGAGCGTGCAGGGAAATGGAATTTCAGAGCGTGCAAGGAAATGGAATTTCAGAGCGTGCAAGGAAATGGAATTTCAGAGCGTGCAAGGAAATGGAATTTCTGAGCGTGCAGTGAAATGGAATTTCAGAGCATGCAAAAAATGGAATTTCAAAGCATGCAAAAAATGGAATTTAAAACTAAATGTGAAAAATGGAAAAAAGATGAAAAAATAATGAAAAAACTCGGATTTGGCTGGCTCTTCTCTGCTTTTAAAAACGAAAAAAAAACCTACAATTTGCTTTAATTTTAGTATAATAATTTACGAACTAATAATTGTTGGCCTTTAGAGCTCGTATTATTTCGATTTTGTAAAATTTTCATTTAATGTTAAATTTATCTAAAATTATATATGGAATTTTGGATTGTGTTATTTTTGGATTAGCTGCATGGTTCAGGTAAGATGGAATTTTCACTATGTTAAGGTAATTCCCAACAATAACAGAAATGGTTATCGCAACTGTAACAGATTACAGTACACGTAACAAAATAGGAAAACTAGTCAACTCAAATTCGTTTATTAATATAAAAACCATTAAAGTTAACCCGAGAAAATTAAAGAAATCAAGATGGAAAATGCGAGCTTGCGTGTACTTACAGCCATCATTTTTATATGACATATGACATCTAATTGGATGATGAGCCGAGGATGAACATAATAAGAAAAGCTGGAAGCCCAGTCAGTGGCAAATCAAAGTATCAGAGTGAGTTGTATTTTGAAAATGCTTTTTAAGATGAGAAATGTGTGTGACGAAATTCTGATTCTTGAATCAAGATCACCTAAATGCTCTCAATTGTTCAACATTTGCGTGAACCAATCCGAGGTGAGCAGTTTTTAGTGATGGCGTGACCATGTTACATACTTGAAAAAAAGCACAAGAATCACTGACCCAAATTACCATCAAAACACTTCTATGCCTGATTTTGAAGGTAGAGGTAAGACTGCATAAATACAATATAATGAACAGAGCTTCCCTTAAATACAACTTAGGTGACATCTTTCTTGGTAATAAGATCCCAGATATAAATGTACAATGTGTGACGTAATTCAAAGAATATACACGAGTTAGTCATTTTATTCAATTTACAACGATTTTACTTATGCTAATATTTAATGCAAATTGACATCACTTTTAAGTGCCATGATTCGTGTAAAAATATTCATGAACTGAGTGTCTTAAATTTAACCTTTTAAACTAATTTATGAAATTAAAGAGTATATTTACAGAAAATACGATTCCTGCCCAAGCAAAAGTTATGATGAAACATCTTATTTTCAAACTACGTCCATCTCAATTTATTTTGAATTTTATAATACACCTTCCCCATTTGTAAGAGAAATGGAATTTCAAAAGCGTGCAGTAAAATGGAATTTCAAAGCGTGCGGAGAAATGGAATTTCAAAGCGTGCAGATATCGAAATGGAATTCCAAAGCGTGCAGAAAAAATGGAATTTCAAAGCGTGCAGTGAAATGGAATTAAAAAACGTGCAAAGAAATGGAATTTCTCCTACAAAGTTTAAAAACTAGTTCAAACGTTCATTGAAATCCGAAATATTTAATATGAACGCGTTTTCCACTTTTTTACAAAATGAACCGGAAAATGGGGGGTAATTTCAATGATATTACTTGCCTTAGTAATTTTTTTTAATCGTTGTGTTGAGCCTGTTCTATTGTACGTGATTTTACGAATTTTACAATCGCGGAAACGATTTGAATTTCGCTAAAACAGCAATAAAAGGTTTTTCCACAAAGACGAGCAATAAGAATTTGCTACAGATTTACGGTTGTTAACCTTTTAATCAAGTTTTATACATACATATTAGAAGAAATCAATGATGAATGAAAATCAAGATGATCTCAATTAGCTAAACCATTGTAAGAAAACAACAATACGCATTCGTGCATGAAGTAAAACTGAATGCTAGCTTTTAATCGGAAAAAAACCCATGAAATTAACATGAACCAAACAACACCATTAAAGCACGAACAATTAAAATGCAAGTATTATACATAGTCAGGTGTTTTGAGAAAACAACATAATGCATATTGATATGATATTTATTAATTTAGCATAGGCAAGTTAAATGAGGTACATAAAAGAGGAGTAGTATCAAATGAGTTATTACAATAATTTATTAAATCCAAACTCAATGATAAATGCAATACTTTTAAAATCTAGGTAGTTACCAAATACAGGGTGGCCACATTGAAGTACAACTTTGAGTACAAATTAAAATGAATGTTTTGTTCGTACGTTTGTTGCCTATATTTGTGCAAAATTGGATTTACTTTGATTAAAAAACAAAAGTTGTGAATTTATGAAAAAAAATTCCTCATTTTTTTGTGGCCACCTTGTAGACAAGACGAAATTATGGCAAAATCAGCAATCTTCTGTTTACAATTTTTCTTAAATTATAAATAATTAACTCTCGTTATTATTTATGCTACTGTAAATAATGGTTATTTTAATTCTGTATATATTAACTGGTCAGCAAATTCGAGTTAATGGTCACCGTGGCAACCATCCATAAAATTTATATTTCTTAAACAATCTTCACAATTAGTTATTCATCTGACCTATTAAGCGGATTATTAAGTTTAAACCTGGTGGCTGATGGTCAATCGATTAAACCTTGACCTGAAAAATCATGCTTTTGGAAACAATGGAAAACTTTTTCATATCGCTGGGTTAACAATTTAATTTTGACAGTAATTGGGCATCTCTTTACAACCAGGCGAAACGCTAGGATTTCTTAACGGGTCACTGATGCTACTTTTAACATCTAAAAGGCAGTTATAAATCCTTATTTTCAGTTTACTGTCCCTCATAATAAATACATCCACAGATAATAAATATTTTATGTATCAGAAATACTTTATAAACAAAATCCGTATCCGTGTGTAAGAAATAATAACATTTTCAGAATCAATGACTCAAAAAATGTATCTTCTTAAAACATGTGTGTCTTTGTTAAAGCGATAAGGCACCTAAAGTAAGATGTTGGACAATGATTAGATCAAAGAGATTTGATAAAGGGTTTAAAGAAATCAACATTAGTTCAACATTTGACTGCATGTATTGGCCAACATAAAACCAACAATTGGCAACTTTTCAATTTGCCAACGTTGGTCCAACATTAGCCCAACAATTGCCAAAACGTTGACTGCCAACATAAAATCAACAATGGACAACTTTATCATTTTCTAACGTTTGTTCAAAATTTTGACTGCCAACATTGTCCCAACTATTAGTAACTTTACCATTTGCTAATGTTGGTCCAAGAATTGACTGCCAACATTGGCACAACAATCGACAACTTTACAAACGTTGACTCCAAGTTGACTGCCAACATTAAAACCAACAATTGACAAGTTTACAATTTACCAACGGTGGTCCAACATTTGACTGCCAACATTGGCCCTACTATTTGTAACTTTACCATTTGCTAGCACTGGTCCAACATTTGACTGTCAACATTGTCCCAACTATTGGTAACTTTACCATTTGCTACTGTTGGTCCAAGAATTGACTGCCAACATTGGCACAACAATCGACAACTTTACAAACGTTGACTCCAAGTTGACTGCCAACATTAAAACCAACAATTGACAACTTTAAAATTTAACAACGGTGGTCTAAAATTTGACTGCCAACATTGGCCCAACTGTTTGTAACTTTACCATTTGCTAGCACTGGTCCAACATTTGACTGTCAACATTGACCCAATAATCGACAACTTTACCAACATTGACTCCAGGTTGACCGCAAACTTTAAACCAGTAATTGCTAACTCTTCTATTTGCCAACATCGATCCAACATTTTACTGTCAACATTGACTGCCAACATAAAACCAACAATTGTCAACTCCTATTTGTCAACTAAGATCCAACATCGAGTGTTACTTGTAGAATTAAATGATACAATTTGCATAAGATCCATTCTCAATATTTTTTACTTTGATGTTCTTGGTGCCTTATACCGCTGACAAAAATTGGCAATCGTATGTTGCTTTTAACCATAGCTAGGATAGCCATAACCACCATAATGACCACCATATCCTTTGCCGGAATAGCCACCTGGATAACCGCCGTAATATCCATAGCTTCCATAGCTTCCGTACGGGGAGTAGCCACCGTAGGCCGGATATCCATAGCCATGGCCCGCCGGATATCCTCCATACGCAGGATACACTCCTCCATAGCCACCGTAGTGAGGTGGATAGCCACCGTAAGCGGGATAGCCGTAAATCGGATAGCTGTAATGCTTGACGCCATAGCCATAGCCATGGCCATGGCCGCCATAAGCCGGATATCCGTATCCCCCATGCACGGGATAGCCACCACCGTGACCTCCGTAAAACGGATGATGTCCATAGCCGTGAAATCCTCCGCGGCTAACTCGTTTGGAATCCGATGTGCTGGAATCGCCATCGGAATTGACCAATAGGATGGAGCAAAGCACCAACACGAGGAACGAATGAAAAATCTGGAAGCACAAACCCATAAATTTGGAGAAATTACTAAAAATGCAAATGGATTCATCCGGGAACTTTTTGCCAGATGGAAACCCGATATGCACAATGTTTTTAAAAATTACAAAGATTATATTAGAGATACTCAAACAGATCCTAAAATTTCGCACATGTCTGCAGTTTATCAGTTAATTGGGGCCATAAAACATGTGCTGACCCAGTTTTTAAAATGACGCCTTCTAATTGGCTGGACCTACTGCAATGGCGCTTGTAGAAGGGGTGGAGGAATAAGGAGGTTTTAACTGGAAGTTGCTCTTGCAGTCTATCTTGGCAGGACTTTGCAAGTTGCATCTGTGCCTATTTCACAAAAGACACTCAACTTGTGGACCTTGGCAGAGCCGCTTGAATCCAATGCGCATGCGTACCATATGTGGGCCAAATTCAGATAGCCCAAATATTCTTAATATTCTAAAATATCCCAAATATCCTAAATAGATAGCCAAAATAGTCAACCTCAAGATTACGGGATTTTCATCAACGAAAACAATGAAACTACATTACACTAATTTTTAGATGACTATGAGGTCAAGTTTAATTTGTAATTTTAAACGGTCAAACATTTCAAGTGCTTACACATTGATCAAAATCAGTAAATTGACTGTCATTATCAAGGTAGTTTATCTAATAGGTTGATGAGAAAATTAACAGGACTCGTAATTAAATATGACCCCTATTTTTATGGAAAATACCTAACCCCTATACTGATCGGTTTCATGCTCATGCGATTTGAACAATTGCGGTACAGCGGTCAGACATCATTGTAAAATAGAATTTTTACTAAATCTGGACAATTGACAGGACGGCTAAAATTTGGATTCTATCAGTTTGTACACTGAATAAATGCATGAATTATTAATTCGATTCTAACCCCCGTACACTCGAAGAAATATTGTGAAAAAAGGTGTTTTGAAACACCCTAACGTTTTTGGAAGCCCAGTTATAGGTGTTTACATTTTTAAAGGTGTTTCAAAGAATGAAATTTGAGCATGTGCATGCATTCCATTTAGGAATTTGAGCATGTGCATGTTTTCCATTTAGGAATGTGAGCACGTGCATGCGTTTCATCTAGGAATTTGAGCATGTGCACGCGTTTCATTTAGGATTTCAATAATTATTCAATTCAGACTTTAGTTTATTGCTAATTGTACGACCAATTTTGACTAAAGATTTCATCCATTATTTAGCTGTTTGTTAAAGGTAAGTCGAATTCTCTTAGTTTAGTTTAGTTTCAAAAATATTATGAAATAAACCAGTCTTAACACCCTTTTTAATGTTTCAGGTTTTATTTTTTCAATGATTTTTAGAAATAATGCAACATTATGATGGATAAAGGATGCGGATTTTTCAGTTGCTGTTTTATGTAATTAGTATTTCCATTTGTTAATACAATTTAAGTTGAATAAAGTATATGGCTCAATTCATTGCCTCAGCAAGGTATAGGAAATAGGTATAATAATAATTTAACAGTAAATGTATACTATATCTATAAAGTGTGTTTAATTTATTCATGATCTGTCCAATATCTTTTAATACAAACAGTAAATCATAAAAGTTATCAGAATACAAGATTAATATTATGATCTTATCTTTCAAATTAAGCGAGAAGGGGGCCAGGAGGCTCCTTAATTCTTGCATGATTTGAAATGCAAGTTCATAATATTAATCTTGTATTCTGATAACTTTTATGATTTTCTGTTTATTTTAAATGATATTGGAGAAAACATGATAAGTGTCATCTCAATCTTTAGCTTGAGCTTGAGATGCAGCGCTACCATCGCACGTGTTCGTAAACATCACCGCAACCACCACGAAACCCAAACACAAGCGTGTACTCACCACACTGTTGCTCATTTTGATAAAAATGTGACGAAACATAATTCTGAATATCCCTGATGATTTTCTCAGTTTATGAAAGTGTAGTTTCCACCTTCCCCGGGTTTTATATATACCCCGACTAAGTTGAGGTGTACCAAAAGGTTGGCTGGTTCTAAAAATTACCCCCTTATCCGTCATTTTACCCCGCAAATTCTCCTTCAGGGGATGCCATTGGACGGTGTCTCGACGTGTCCACCCACCCGTCACATTCAGAGAAAAAAAATCGGACACGCTTATCTACACCGACTAATGGCCATCACCACTGACCAAAACCGTCTTTATGTTGTTCTTTATTTAGTGGTAATCAAAGCCGTGAATAAAAACCACGAAAAAAATGTTTGGAAAATTACAACAATCACTGGATGTACCCCGAATTTTAAAAAAAATGCCGAAGGAGTAATTTGGGAAGGGTGGGGCACCCGTGTAATGGACGGTTTTGTTTGTCAACCACTATTAGGACAAACAATAGAGGACCTTTGATCTAGAAAACAACAAAAGAAGCACTTTTACTTTTCTTAATTATGAGAAACATGGTATTTGGAGAAAATTATAGAGATACCAATAATTGCGTGACAAAATGTAGAACTAAGTATCAAAATGTACAATTTTAATTTCAAATTTCATCGAAATTGCTTTTATTTCAAGTCAGAAGTAATTTAAAACAGTTGAAATGTTTTGTTTGTGACACATTAATATGTATTTTTTAGAAATGGACATAATTTTAATTAACAAATACCAGTTTAAGTTATGTGAGTTTCGTGTTTTTGTAACTGGTGCAATTTGTCAAAATCATGACTCCAACTTCTCCAGCTGGTAATTTTTTTGTGTGAAATGCGGTTAATGTAGCTAATATTTATTACACAAGGTGAGAATAAAAATCAGAAAATGAATCTTGATTTGTGAACGAGGAATTCAGTTTCATATTCTGATAGATTTCTACCAAAATTTTGCAAATTTCTGATATACAGTGATAAAAAAAGTATTTGAACACCCATAATTCTGCTAATATTTCCAGAAATACATTCATTATAAAAATGAAATTTATTACAAAGCTTTTGTACTATTGAACAAAACATTTGATGGTATCAAACTTTCATAAATGTACTTGTGGATTTTTTTACAAATAAAAACAACAAAAATGAAAAAGAAAAAAGTATTTGAACACTTGATCAAATCCTATAAATAATTATTAAATCAATATTTGGTATTGATATTTTTTGCATCAATCACATTTTTGAGTCTCTTTGACATGGATTGGGCAAGAGTTTTTTGTTATTTCAGGTCCAATTTCCCCCAAATCATCAAGAAGAACAGTCCGTAATGTTTGTTGTTTAGAAAATCTAAGTTTGCAGTCAAAAATACTCCACAGATTTTTTTATCATCTGGGGTAGGAAATATTGCGTTTATAAATCTAAGAATAAATTACCATTTTTATCACTGAAATGAGGTTTAGTTTGTACTAGAAATTCGGTACCATATATTAAAACAGATAAAACCATATTTAAAAAGAATTTCATTTCATATTCTGTTAAATTTCTACCAAAATTTCACGAAATTCTGCTAAAACATCAATAAAATTTTATAAGGCGATTAAAATAATTTTAAAAATTGAAATGTATCAATATAAATTTACTGAAAATGATCGAGAAAATTGGTGGTAAATCCATTGTAATTTTCCAGTAATTTCCTTCGTATCCTTGTTATACGATGAGGTACGACTAAGCACTAGTTACAAAACGAGTGATTTTCAGGAAACGCGAATAATTATTAACTTGTAAATACTAATAAGAAGCCAGGGTGTCGCCAACTTTTCCATAAACCGACCTTTCCTCGTACAAAACGTAGAAAAACTGCTAAATTACGATTTTTAAGGGCCCGTAAATAAGCGGAGTAAAGTTACGGACATGCATTCGTAATTAAGTATAATTCTTCTAAATTGCACATAAGATAAAAAATATGTAATTTCGCTTTTTATTATCGTCCCCGTACATGATGCATGCACATCTGTGTCACACACATGTTTACACGTTTTTACTTTCAAAAAATTCATCTTGCGCCCGCTAGCCGAGGGTCAACCAGATGAAACCAAAAATACACACCTTTAAGGCAGAAGTTCTGAATTTAGGCAATTATGTCAAAATTGGGCTCACCAAGTGCTCGTATACTCATATTAAAAACTCATACTTGAGATAAGTTCGTGATGGCCTACAGTAACCGGATTGAATACTTATCGAACGAAAAAAAGCGGTAGTTACGGTAGAAAATAGTCCAAATTGTTGGTTTTTTTTGAAAATAAGCTACTAAATATAGGACGGGATATCCCCTGAAGAGCTTAATTTCGTATTCATGAGAAGAAATTATTTCTGTGAATATCAGCATGAAACATGTTCATTTTCATAAGTTGATGCGCGGAAGAAAGCCGAGATTGCGGGAAACTACAAATTTTGCACCGATGTTCCCTCTTTTTCAATAGTTTGTTAGTTTTCATAAAAAAATCATTATAAAAGGTAAAGTGTACCTACTCATATTATTGCGTTTAAATTAAAAAAATTAAGTTACTGCGGTGTAACAGTGTCCCGATTCTCCGGTCACACATCCGATTCCTCTTGCGCGCAGGAGGAACAATATAGAGGGTAGTTTAATTTTAAATACTTCTCTTATTTTAGTAATAAGAAAATAATTTTTAACACACTATAGTACGAGGGGCAGCTAAAATGTGTTGCCTATTCGTTTATTATTCGAAAACCAGATGTCGTAAAAAAACCTGAAGTAGCCATTTTAATGAGCAGGAAATTTTTTATTTTTCAATATAGGACCCGAGTTTGTTGACACATTTATAACAACGATTGATGAGATTTGTTTTACCCCTCTCGTAAAATTGTTTATGTTGGCTATGTGGATATTGCCGAAGCGCAAGTTTCGCATCATCGTCCATTTTGAATTTTTGACCACTCGAGCGTTCATTTAGTGGACCAAAGAGATGGAAGTCGCCTGGTGAAAGTTCTTGGGGCTGTATGAGGGATGTTTCCATGTTTTCCACCAAAACATGTTAATCTTGTGGGCTGTGGCATGGACAGAATGGGGACTTCTCTTTTTGTCAGTTACAGTTCTGCGTACTTTCTTAATTTTTAA
>JAQGBW010004473.1:0-13716 GCA_034698625.1 Julus scanicus
CGGGAGTAGATGTACGTGGGTCGTGTCTGCTCGCGTGCCATGCTGCACGGGCGAAAGCCACGTCACTCTCTAGAAAATCTCTGTGCCTTCGGGTGGAGGAGCTCCCAGCTTTTATCAGTTAAGGACCGGTGAGGGTTTTAGGTCACCAAATACCCTTGATGGCAGAAGGAAGATCATTCAGTAAGTGCTCGGAGGTCACACTACGGGGAAGATTGTTGTACATGAGATGTACACGGTAGTGTGGCGTGGTAAGGGTGGTCCCATTAAGAGCTTGTTTTGGTCTTTTCCCCATTACTTGGAGGAAAAAGCTAAATGGGATGGGTTTAATTAGAAATAATTAAATAAATCCACTTACCTGTTTTTTCTAGAGCCAATCCTTCCTGGTAGATGTTCTTATGGACACTTTTGCAGACACCCTGTACGTCCCTATTAACAGAAACCTATAGAGAAAGGGAACAGGAACTAAATTAATTAAACGAATTAGTTAATTAATTTTGAAACTCCCCTATGATTTCCTTACCTGTTTTCGTTGTGGTTGGGTCCGTCCAGGTGGCGCCATTGTCGGGGTCGTCAACCTGGCGGCCATGTTGGTTGTTTTGGTGGTACACGTGTATGGGGCGTTGACACCAACGGACGTCCGTGTTCGTTGTTCCTGCAATGTAAATAAATTCAAAATACAAATTTAAACCAACCATGCCTTTGTAAGTTAATTAATTAGTTATAAATAATTTAACTTTAATTATAACAGTAGGAGGCATTACGGAGGCGTCCGCGCCGGTATCTATGAGGAAGTGGATCCCCGAGATCATATCTCTGATAGTCAGGCGGTGGATGTAAGAGAAGCCTGCGTCGCTAGCCGCCGCCAGCGACGGCTGCTCTAGTTTCCCTGGTGGAAGGAGCAGGGAAGTCGGCACTTGTGGGCGGCATTGCCGAAAGTTTGATGGTACCAGCAGTGTTCGTCGTTGGCCTCGCTGCGTTTCGGTGTCCGGGCTCGACCACGGGAGCTGGACCGTTGGCGGGAGCGTGTCCTGGACCGGCCTTCGCGTTGCGCCTTGTTGTTCCGCAGCTCGTTGACAGTCGTGGTAAGGCTGGCCAGTGAAGCTGTGAGGGCGTCGAACCTAGAGGTAATGCTGTCGGCAGGGTCTGCGGCAAATGCTGCGACGGAGTGGTGCGCCTGGCGTGTGCTTTCGCAGACCTTATCTGCCATTCTGGCGAGGGTGGCGAGAGGCTCGGATGAATTGCCAGGATGCTACGCGCATACGCGGGGAGGCGTTGCAACCACAGGTCCCGCAGGAGGTCGTCGTTCATTCGCCCGCCAGCCAACTCCTTCATTTTCCGGAGCAGGTCTGATGGGCGTTGGTCTCCCGGCGAGAGGTCTAGCAGGAGGGTGTGGAGGCGCTGTGTTTTGGAGTCCGCAAACTGCTCGATGATGCGGGCTTTCAGTGTCTCGTATTTGCAGGTTACCGGGGGGCTCATGAGCAGGTCCCCGATTTGGAAAGCGATGGATGCCTCCAGGGCCCCCACGATGCGGTCGTACCGGGTTTCGTCGCTGACGATGTTGCAGCTCCGGAAGAGGGCCTTGATTTGGATAAACCAAATGGAAGGATTCACCTTCCAAAACAGCGGGGCCACGAAGGTGGCATGGGTGATGTCGGTCTGTGGATTGGTTGTTGGCTTGGTTTCTTCCATCGTGGGCTTGCGTGTGTTGGTGGAGTCGATGGACGGAAACAGAAGTTAATAGCAAGCGCAGCGTCGGCTACACGGAGCTCGTGGGGTCGTTTAGTCAGCGGATGGACGGTCGGCAGGCAGCGTTAAAGTGTGCAGCGGCGGGCCACGCGCGGTCATTGACGGTTGATGGCGATGGTTATCGGTTATTGACAATCTGTCATTGAGAGGCGGTCAGAAACGGCAGCACAGGAACAGTAGTACTGGAACGACGGCACGGGAACGGTAGGACGGGATTGGCAGCACTGGAACGGCAGCACGGGAACGGCAGAACGGGAACGGCAGAACGGGATCGGCAGCACTAGATCGGCAGCACTGGAATGGCAGAACGGAATTAGCAGCACTGGAATGGCAGCCCTGGAACGGCAGAACTGGAACGGCAGCACCGAAACGGGAGGGCAGGAACGGCAGCACCAAAACAGGAGGGCAGGAACGGCAACACCGAAACGGGAGGGCAGTAACGGCAGCACCAAAACAGGAGGACAGGAAAGGCAGCACCGAAAGGGAAGGGCAGGTACGGCAGCACCGAAACGGGAGGACAGGTACAGCAGTATAGGAACGGTAGTTTCGAAGTGCCGGCGTCGTTTAACCGAACCGGTAGCGTTCGCGGTGTCGATTATCCGGACCGGTAGCGTTCGCGGCGTCGATTAACCGGAATTTGCGGTTCGGCGGCGTCGATTATCCAGAATCGAAAACACGTGTAAATGGCGGAAAAGAGTGAAACAAAAACGATTGTAATGAGTAGTGCTGCTACTCATGTTGATTCTTGGTCTTCTTAGTTGTTCAGAGTCGCGAAAGTTGTCTGTGTTCGTCTTGTTGTCCGGGTCGCCAATGTTGGAATCGAAGTTGTAGAAATACACGTTTTTATTTAGGACCACCGATGCGTACAATTTAAGACGAAATACATTTAAATACTTAAAGAAGATGAAATATAATGGAACGTCCTTTCGCCGTCGAAGTCCAGGTCCAAGAGAAAGGGTCAAGACAAAGGGCCTTTGCTTGACCCTGTTCCACGTGCTTCCCAAGCGGCCACAACATGGTGGCTAGGGAGCTTCATCTAGCGGCTTAGGGTCGACCATAGAGTCCGTCTATGGTTGCCACAAGGGCTTTAAAAAGGATCATCCAATACCTTAGCAGCACCGCCACTGCAGGAGGCGATCAACTTCTGAGAGGATTTGTCGACTCTGATTAGACTGGTTATAAGAGTGAACGTAAGTCTAGAACTGGATTCACCTTTCGATTTAGTCGTTCTACCATTACCTGGAAAAGCTCAAAGCAGACGTCTGTGGACTTATCATCTACCAAAGCCGAATACGTGGCAGCATCCATAGCTGTCCGAAAATTACACTGGCTGCTTCGTTTGCTTGACCACATGGGAGTTGGTATTCAAGATGCAACCCTAGTATTTGAAGATAACCAGGGGTACATAAAAATGATTCACTCATGGCCGGTCTTACCAACTGTGGTTAAATTTAACCTCTGGTCAAACTGTAATTAACCATAGTTTGACTTCTGATTTTGTTTTACCAACTGAGGTTAAGGAAAACAAGGAGAGATCAACTTCTGAGAGGATTTGTCGACTCTGATTGGGCTGGTGATAATAGTGAACGTAAGTCTACTACTGGATTCACCTTTTGATTTAGTCATTCTACCATTACCTGGAAAAGCTCAAAGCAGACGTCTGTGGCCTTATCATCTACTAAAGCCGAATACGTAGCAGCATCTATAGCTGTCCAGGAATTACTGTGGCTGCGTCATTTGTTTGACGACATAAGAGTTGGTATTCAAGATGCAACCATAGTATTTAAAGATAACCAGGGGTGCATAAAAAAGATACACGCAGGGCCGGTCTTACCAACTGTGGTTAAATTTAACCTTTGGTCAAACTGTAATTAACCATAGTTTGACTTTCGATTTTGTTTAACCAACCGAGGTTAAGGGAAAAAAGGAGAGAAAAGTTTACCATTAGTGGTCAAAATTACATTGACCACTTTATGACTGGTCTTACAAACTGTGGTTAAATTTCACCTCTGGTCTAACTGCAGTTGACCACAGTTTGAGGTTAGGGGGGAAAAGGAGAGAAAAGTTAACCATACTTTAACCCAGCTTTAATGCTGGGTTAAAGTATGGTCAACTTTTCCCTGCTTTTTCCCTCTAACCTTGGTGACCATCTAAGGTTACAGTTCAAACTGTGGTCAACTGCAGTTAATTTGGCCAGAGGTTAAATTTAACCACAATTGGTAAGACTGGCCATATAAGAATCACTATCTCTTACCAACACTGGTCAAAATCTGTGTTCAAATAACCTGTAATCAAACTCTAACCACAGTTTGACCTCCTGGTCATCTTTTTGGGTTTTACTAACATAACTATGGACAAATCTGGTGATGGTCACGAAACCAGAGTTTGGCCTGGTGGACAGTGCTGCCACAAATTGCATGATCCGACTTCATATTGGGAATACGCAATTTGGCAGCACTGTCCACTAGGTCAAACTCTGGTTTCGTAACCACATCATCAGATTTGACCATAGTTATTTAATGTTGGTAAAACCCAAAAAGATGACCGGGAGGTAAAACTGTGGTTAGAGTTTGACTACAGGTTACTTGACCACAGATTTCGACCAGTGTTGGTAAGACTGGCCCTAAGATCATCTTAGCGTACGGACCAAACATATAGATGTTGCTCATCACAACATACTAGACCTTCGGGAGAAAAGGATTATCGATGTACGCTATACCTTCCTTCTGAGAAAATTGTCGCTGACATCTTAACTTAACCGTTGCCTCAATCTGCATTTATAGTTCTGTAATCAGGTTGGATCAGCATCATCGAGAAAAGGATGGAAACAGTAGATAAGACATCTGCAAACCCCTGATGCACCGTTATCTCAGGCAAGAGGAGGTGTTAAGAAGTCATGGAAGAACGATAATTGTCCTACACTAATTACTAGCAATTATCGATCATTCCTGGCAATACTGGCAATTTGAATGTGCAATAATCCTCAATTTTCCTCCTATTATTGTCTTGAACTCGACCTCTTCCTTTGCTGGCTCTCCTACAGGAAAGACGTCTTTTTTCGTCCTAGACTATTTCCACTAGTCTAGTTCTCCTAGTAAGTCAACTACAAGGAACCTTACTTCGTTATCAATACTAAATCAGTTATATTTTACTTGTTTTAGCATTCTTTGCATTTGCTGCTATATTCTGACCATAATAATTAAACAGTTAATTTTAACCCATTGTGGTCTTTGTTCTTGGTGATCTAAAGATTCCGAAACTGGTGACCCTTGACTTCCTGAACTTGCAACCTTCGATACAAAAACTCACCTGCCTACTAGACACACGAAACCCTGAAAGGCCACTTTCAAAACATTCGCAAATTTTCACTTTCTTCTTCACTCATTTTCGGGCCATTGAAGTTTTTCCACCGATGGCCTACTTTCCAACCACTGATTTTCCTGCTGCCAGATTCACTGGTATCCTACTTTCTGCCAATCTAACTTCCGGCCACTGATTATCATATAACCTACTTTCTGGCCACCGGTTTCCTGTCGACCTACTTTCAGGCCTCAGATTTTCCTGGGACCAGCTCACCGGTGACCTACTTCCTGCCACTTATTTCCCAGCCACCTGCTTCACCGGTAAACTACTTCCCGGCGACCGATTTTCTGGTGGCCTATCTTCAGTAATCCATTTGTTTCCAGCCGACTAGTACTAATCTTGCCAATCATGGCTAAGCATAACGACCTGCACCAGTTTGCTATCACTGGCATTGACAACAACCAGGCTGATGGAAGAAAACAATAAACAAAGCCAGAGAGCTCAGCTGTCTTGCTTTCTGCCCACCACTCTTTTGGCCACAGTGCGTAGAATCATTGTTTCTATGCCTTGATTGACAGCACGACATTTTTGCTAACTGTTGGATCCCTCGCCACTAGCAAATCTGTCGGCCTAGGTGTGGTATGATGCACCACATGGTACAGCTAGCGCTGTATCAGTTTCTTGCCCTAACACAACCACAGTCTTACAGCCCAGTCAAACACCAGGTCAATCACACTTAATATGACTGACCCTCCGGTTTTTGCCAAAGCCCGCCACCTTCTTCCAGGTCGCCTGGCTAGAGCAAAAACAGAGTTTAACATAATGCTCAAACAAGGAATCTGCCATCCTTCTGAGAGCCCGTGGGCAAGCTCACTCCATCTTGTCACTAAAAAAGACTGGTGGCTGGCACCATGTGGATACTACCGGCGCCTGAACGCTGCCACCGTGCAGGACCGCTACCCTGTTTCACACATCCAGGATTGCTCGCAACACCTTGCTGGGTGCTCTATTTTCTCTACTATCAATCTGGTTAAGGCTTTTCACCATGGAGACCTAATGACTTGAGGTCCTGAGGTTCTGAGGATGTCTGCAAGACTGCAGTTATCACTCCATTCAGTCTGTTTAAGTTTCCAAGGATGCCTTTTGGACTCCTTATTGCAACACAGACTTTCCAGCGCTTTATGGACAGCGTCTTGAGAGACGTTAAATTTTACAATAAGTATGTGGTCGGCATCCTTATCGCTTCCCGGAATGCAGCTGAACACCGTGAGTACCTCAGATTACTGTTTGAGCGGCTAGGCACCTATGGTCTGCTCATTAATCTGGATAAATGTGTCTTTGGTAAAGAACCCGTTACATTTTAAGGGTACATGGTCAGCGCATCTGGCCTTATGCCCTTGGCAAGTAAAAAATTTGCCATTAATGACTCTCCGGAGCTTAGTTCACATCAGACATTCAACATATGGCCGGTAAAGACAGCATCATAGCTGACACTCTATCCCTCATCGAGGCTGCCACTGTTTCCCCTTCTGTCGACTACATTGCCATTCCTTTTGCTCAATCCACCGATGCCGAACTTCTGGAATGGCTTTCTCGCACCGATTCCAGACTCAACTTGCAGCATCTAACCCTGCCTGCACCTGCATCCTGCACTAAACTGCGATGTCTTCACTGGGCTACCACGACCATGAGTACCACAAGCATTGCGCTGGCAGGTGTCTAATGCCCTGCATAATCTTGCACACCCTGGCTGCCGTGCTTCGGTGAAACCGATGTCTGCTCGCTTTGTTTGGCTGTTCATTAACAAGGACTGCACTGCATGAGCCTGCGCCTGTCTGCCTTGCCAACACTCCAAACACAGTCTCCACACTTACGCCCAGGTTGCCAACAAACTGCCACTTTATGCTCGGTTTGAGCATGTGCATATTGACCTAGTTAGACCACTTCCACCTAGCAATGGTCATGTGTATTTGCTTACCTGCATTGACAGATAAACATGCTGGTCCAAAGCCATCCCCATCATGGGCAAGATGGCAAACACTGTAGCCGCAGCCTTCTTCAGTGGATGGATCTTTCGTTATGGCGTATCTGTTTGCCTGCTTAGGCCAGCTCACTGGGTTTGACTGAACTCAAACAACATCCTATTACCCCCAAGCAAACGGCAAGATAGAGCGCTTCCATCATCATCTTAGAAGTGCATTCATGTGCCACGAAGGTGTATAATGGTCTTCTAGGCTCTCTGTTGTCCTCCTTGGCATTCGCTCTGCTCTTCGAAAAAAGACATCGGCGCCTGCCTGGCCGAGCTGGTTTTTAAAAGAGCCTCTTTATCTTCCAGGCAATTTCTTCATTTCCACCCCGCAGTCATCCACACCGCATGAGTTGCTGACCAACTTACGCCATGTAATTGCAAATTTACCTAGAGCATCTGATAAGCATCATACCACACCACCGGTGTTCGTGTCTTGCAACCTTTCAACTTGTCCCCATGTTTTTCTCCTACTGGACCATGTCCGTCGGGCCATAAAGCAGCTGTACGAAGGTCCTTTCGCCGTCCTCTATCAAACAGATAAGATGTTCACCATCAGGCGTGTTCACTATGTAGTGCCTGCCTACACATGGCTGCAAGATGGCTCCTAGCTGTGCTATATAATGAGGCTCAGCTACCAGCACTGCTTCACACTGGTGCCCCACCTGCGGTGCTACCAACGCAAGATGCTGATCCACAGATTATACCTTCACCTTCTCAGCATGTTGACACTCGAACATTAACAACAAAGAACATCCTTAAACATGGCCCCTCAGCGCTGCCACATCACACATGACACATATTTATTTAGCTACTGACACACCGCATGCCACCACATGTTCCAGGCAACTGATTCGCCTCTATCCTCTGTATTGTTAGACACTGGGGGAGTACTGTGGCGGCCCTTGCTAACTGTGGCTACCCTTACTAACAATGGTGCCCCCTGGCATTAGTTTTCCCCTTATAACACTACGAGGGCAACATGATGTCCCAGCAGTGGCGGCTCGTAGAAAAAATAAGTGGGGGTGCTGCGAGTACATTGAAAACTCAAAATGTGCAAAAAAGCACACCAAAATGTTAAAAAAGTTGCGCACACATAAAAGTATAAAATTACCTATTTTTATATGCATTTCAAATGTGTTATATTGCATATAAAAATAGGTAATTTTACACAATTATGTGTGCGCAACTTTTTTGAACATTTATTTGGTGTGCTTTTTTGCACATTTTGAGTTTTCAGTGTAACGCTGCGGAGTAATGCTGTGAAATTCGCCATTCGCGACTGCGAGAGCGGCGTCTGCGGGAGCGACAGTGCCAGCTCTCGCTTGCAGCCTGGCGTGCGGCTTCCTATCTGCGCATGCGCACAACAGTGCGCATGCGCAGAACAGTGAAACACCGCCATTGCTGGAACTGTGAAGCGCACAGTTGCCAACAATTTATTTAAATCTTTTTTCAATAATTGTGGGATTGCTAAAGAGTTATAGTTAAATTAATTAAAAAATATATTAACAATAATTCAATTAGAAACAATTAAAGAAAAAAAGACTCATTATATGAAATTATATCTATGATATCCAGTGATTGGGGGTGCTGCAGTTCCGCAGTGCCTATGGACGAGCCGCCACTGTGTCCCAGTAACCTTTAGGGATGACAACCCCTGTACACGGCTAGCTAATGACATTGAGGTCAACCCTTATTGGCCCTTACCATTAAACACACCCAAATGGTCAGGGGACCTCAGCCATCTGGTTTCTCAATTCGACCTCTTCCTTTGCTGACTCCTACAGGAAAGACGTCCTTTTTTATCTTAGACTTTTTTACACTAGTCTAGTTCTCCTAAGAAGTCAACTTCGTTATCAATACTATTTCAGTTATCTTTTACTTGTTTTACCAATCTTTGTATTTGATGCTATTTTCTGACCAAAATAATTAACAGTTAAGTTTACCCATTGTGGTCTTTGTTCTTGGTGATCTTAAGATGAACTTTTAATGGACAAGGTCAACTTCAGTACACATGAAATATGCATGGTGGACGAGCCTGAAACAAATGTGGTGAAGCATGGCGTCGTCACCATCTCACATAAAGGGGTAACTAGAAAATGCTTTGCAGTGCAGGTGCAAGCATTGATTTCATGAGAATTGGCTGTGATGAGATTGGCCGGCTGCCATTTGTGGTGATAAGGTAAGTGCAGATTCCAATTTCATTGGTGAGTGAAGACAAGAATGAGATTAAACCACAAAAATACCACAAAAAATGTTAAGATCTGTACCACTGGACAGGCAAAAACTGCCAAATGTGCAGGGGGTTATGCCACTGATAAAGGAGTACGAGAGGATAATGTTTGTCTAACGAGGAGGCTGTTCCTTTACTGCCAGTGCGCATAGAAATCAGCAATGTGAAACCGACCTGGTCACATCAGTATTCCATGACCAAGCATACAATGAGTTTGATCGATTCGAGCACAATTCCAGGATTAGCTGGATCATGGCCTTGTCGTTACGGTTGAAACCGAATCAGGTGATAATAAGTACCGCGTGTGCGAAAGAGGTTCCGTTGATTTACTGCATCAAATGTGAAGTAGCCAGGTTTTTTTATCATTGACCTGAAGGCAGCATATCTGCAGATACCAGACAGCATGCAGACAAGGCAAAAACCGCTATTATTACATCTGATGCCCAGTAACAGTTAAACTACTTGCCATTCAGGGTATCTATCACAAGTCAATGAATGTAGCAAATCATGCATGCACTGTTTGGTGACCTGGAGCAATAATTCTTGAAAGTGTTTCAGAACGATCTTGGGGTACATTCTACTAAAGAGGACCTCTGATTCACATCTGGCCACATGAAACACCTAATCATGTGTAATTTCCAAGAGCTTTTCCATTAATCTAGTCATCATCAGCATCTTCTGGTTTAGGGCTGGATGTAACACTCCAGAGTTCTTCCTTCACGAATAAGGCCCACACTTTCACTTGCTAAGTTGCAAAAATTCCTTCATCCAAAAGTGACACCAACAAATCGTCCAAAACTGGCAACCGATTCAGCCATAACTTATTGTTGTTTTGTAGCACAAAAAACACAAACTCTATTCCAGTAAATTATTGTCCATTTAAAATTCTAATTAATAATTTAAATAGATAATTTAAATAATGTTAACTAGGTCCACAACCTGATGAAACTTTGAGTTACTTTTAGTTTACACTAAATTTATTCAACTTATAACAAGGAAAGATTCAAGATGACTTACAGAAAGGCAAAACAGAAGTAAACAAAGAAAGCTGAACAATTAATAAGTATTTCAATTAATTGCAAAAGAATGTGGCGTGATTAGTAATGACGTCACCTCCCACCAAGTTTAAGGCTGGTGACCTCCAGGTTAGCTTCAGAGATTGCCTACTTGGTTTCGCCCTAATTGAATGTTAACAATTGTAAACACATGATCATGAAAACTGAAATTAAGAAAACATTACTTAATTTATGACCAGTTTCTCATCAGCTTTCCAGTTTGTGATCATTTATCACCAGTTTACAAACATTTTTACCATAAGAGAAAATAACTTAGAAGTATTTTATAAGGTTGGAAAATTTCATTCATCTCAAGTTTTGAAGTTTATGTTCAAATATTAATATATAAATAAACAATAATTTGTTACAAATTATGCAATTTATTGGAAACATGCATATTTGTAAAATTGCACATTATATGTTGATGAAAAACATCAATTTTTATTTTTCAGAATATTACTTTTGGAGTTAATGTTACCAGGATATCATCTAGTCAGCAATACTGGGAGTAAGATTAATTGATGTGATAAAGAAATTCATAACTCGAATTCTAACCTAAAAATGTGTTCTAAATTCGAACTCAAAACTTGTCTATTTTCAGAAATTATGTTTTGGATATTACTGATGGCATCGAAGATCTTGGAGGAGTGAAGTGGGATCTTGCACTGTGTTTACTTTTATCATGGGTTATTGTGTGTCTTTGTTTATTTAAGGGAATTAAAACCTCAGGAAAAGTAAGTTTACATTTATGTTTAATAATTGTATTATAATATAAGTTAACATGTATAATTATTTTTTGCCATAAACGAGTGGCTAAATAATTTGAGACGACTACTTTTAACATTTATTGCAAAATACAGTAGTTCAGGCGGTGGACGCTCATGGAAAAATAAGTGGGGGTTCTGAGCAGTAATGTTGTGAAGCACACCAGTCGTCACTGAGAGGGCGACAGTGCTTTCTCTCTCCCTGATGTGCAGCTTTCTGTATGCACAAGCACACTACAGTCAAACACTGCGCTGCTGGAGCTGGGAAACACGCAGTTGCACACACATTTTTAAAAATCTTTTATAATTAACTGGGGGATTGCTAAAGAGTTACTTAAATGAATTATAGAAGAGATTAAGAATAAATTAAATTAGAAAGAATTTTAAGAAAAAAACGACTCATTATATTAAATGTTATTGATAATATACAGGGTAAGTCATAAGTCCATCACCACCAAGTGTCATTTCCAAATTCAAGCTGCTACTGCAATGTGAGGTTGTGAGTGGAATCCCTCGTTAAGGGGACATTGTTTTATGTGATTTTCATTGCCAGCGATTAGTCCTTTCTCACTGAAAGTAGTAGAAAACAACAAGGTGCAGCAATAATTCCAATGTAGAAGTTGTAGAGAGCAAGCAGACAAGTTGTTTTGTTGTTGTTCACTTAATGAAAATTGGATCACTACAAGAGCGGCAATGTAACTTGTGGGAAATGCTACTTTATTACAGTAAAATGCAAAGCATACAAAGCAAATTGCATCGCCTTTTTACCTTACAACCCAGCTGTGCAATGGCGTTTTACTAAATTTCAGAGCAATATTATACATTCTGAATAAAAAATATAGTACTAACGCATGGGCTGCCAAAGATGGCAGCCGTCTCACCACGTAAGTCTTAACATGGTGGATAGATTGCGTGAAACAGGGACTTTGTAGCAACGACGACATACCAGCTGGTTTCAAGTAGCTACCGTTGCTTTTGTGTCAACGATGGTTTTGGCATACATCATCATAAACCAGCATACCAGCACCAGGGATATAGCTCTCCAAAGTGGCGTATCCCAAACATCAGTTGTACGTATTATACATCGGTACCGATATCATGCGTTTCATTTCTATTTACACCAAGGCATTCAGGCCACTGACTACCTACTTATTGATAGTTGACTTTTGTAACTGGGTATTAACCACACTTGTGGACAAACCACGCTTACTTCAGAACTGACAAAGCCAGGTTTTGCCGAGATGGTGTAGTTAACATACATAATGCGCATTATTGGTTGCATGTAAATCCTCACTGGCTAAGAGAAAGCCACCACCAGGTAAACTGGAGAGTGAATTAATGGTGTGGCATTTGGGGAAATAGAGTGATTGGTCTGGTTTTCTACGATGGTACATTAAATTCAGCCCGCTACCTCGACATTCTTCAGATGACAGGGACAGATTTTGTAGATGATTTTGTCCCACTTGCATTCATAGGACGGGGCACTTCCTCACCATAGCATGATTGTACCAGACTGGTTGGATGAGCACTTTCCTCAATGCTGGATTGGACGTAATGACCCAGTACCTTGTCACCTTGACCTGCACCCCGAGACTTAGCACCCCTGAACTTCTTTTTTGGGGGTATTTTAAAGCAATGGTATATGAAACAGAAGCCAGGGACTTGCTCGACTTAACAACATATTCGCAATGCATGTGCAAGCGTGGATGCACACGTGTTTGGAATATTGTGTCAAAACTTCTTTGATAATTTGCACACCTGCATGGCTGTGGAGGGCACACACTTTAAACACTTGCAGTGAAACTATCGTTTTTGTAACCCTTGCAGTCGCTGTATCTGGTTTTTTTTTTTGTTTCACATGTGCATTTCATACTTTTCAGTGCAATAAAATAGCCCACAAATTTCCCACAAATTACATAGCCGCTTAACTTGTCTGTTTTCCCCCTACAGGGTTCCCACAACCTTTAAAAACCTGGAATGTCAGGGAAATTGAAAGTCATGGAAAGGACCTGGAGACCCTGGTAAAAAAATCAATAGAGAAATCCTATGGTTTTCTATTGTTCATTCTCCATTGATTTGTAATGTAATTTGGCCCATTGTTTTCTATTGTTACACAATACAAGATCATAGATAAAATGTATTGGTCTGTATTGGTTAAAAAAAAGACCACTGAGCAGGGATCGAACCTATGCACGATTCGTTCCCAGTTCAACACCTTACCACTTACCTACCAATGATTCCTGACAAAAACGTATTGAAAGAGGCATATATGCGCGTTTGAATGCGACTTGATGGAAATTACTACACATTTTGTTAAGTGATTTCCTTTACAATATCACACAATATCACATATCCAATAACTTTACAAATTTCAACAAGAATCTGCTAATTTTTAACCTGAATCCACCAATTTTCCGCGATTTTTGGACCATTCCCCCTTCCCCCTTTCCTACCCCCCCCCCCACCCCGCGCCCCCGCATCCGAAATGCTTCATCTCTCCCCCTTTCTCCCCCCTTCCCCCCTCGAAATGTGATCACATATACGGCCTAGATTTAAGGCCGTATAGCGAGGTATTGTACGAGAAATCAC
>JAQGBW010004474.1:0-13716 GCA_034698625.1 Julus scanicus
CCATTTGTTCCTAATCTGCAGTTTAAACACCTTTAGGCCTCAGTTTATAATTTAAGCCATGATGGATATCCCCACCGATAGTAAATTTAAATTCTACTGTATCTGGCGTTAATGTGCGTTTCCACGTGAGAGAAACTCTCGAGATGCTCTCTATTGCAATTATCAATATAGCACGTGCAAAAATGCGTGTGCTACTGTTTGAGAGCTAAGCCAAAAATGTTACCAAAACGCGCAGAGGATGGTCATTTCTGGATAGCAGCAGAGCATTGAGGAGATGGTTATGTTTAGAGCTAAGTTTGGGAAATTTTGTGGAATACGAGATGTGACGAGTATGGAATGAAATTAAACAGCTATTGAATGGCAATCAAACAGCCCAATGGCGTATGCGCCTTAGGGCTTATATTTCCTCGAAAAGTGCTAACTTTGAACACAAATTGAAATTCATGTATATTCATGTATATTTCCCTGGAGAAAATGTATACATTACATTGACGCAATATTCAAAAATTATGAAATTAAACTAAGAGATGTAGTTTAGATTGTTTACAGATTGTGCTCATGAAGCAATTTGAAGTTGTTTTTTCATGAAATGTTTTTTTCATGAATGATTTTTTCTGAAAAAAAGTATGCGCGAGTTTATTCAATTTAAAGAGGATATGATTATCCAACACCATATTACTTGTATTAGGAAATATGCATCTACTGTATATTATTAAACCACTTAGATGAATCGTTATACAGTGATCATGGTAGACACTTGAGAACATTAATGAAAATATTTGGGTAAGCTCATATAATAGTGGATTCAATTCCACTATTATGTCAGAACTTGTTTAAAGTGCAAGTTGCTCTAATATGTTGGGAAATGTGTATAATCAAGGATACGTTTACTGTACACGTAACGAAGATGGCCAACCATTGATATTGAATCGATTCTGTTTTGCTTTTTTCTTGTTCTTAGAACTTAAAGTACCAGTCGGTGGAGTGCCAACGTTATATAAACAGATTTGTCCCGGCGTTTTATTGCCCTATAAAAAAGGCCCCGACAACTACATCGTCGGCAAAACCCATCCCTCTATGGACTACGACAGCCCCAACAAAAAGGTAGGTTCAAACCTGACGTTGTTTGACGTGCACGACCAGCACTTAGGTTGCTTTTCGCCCAAATCTTTAATTCCAGTAAAGCTTAAGCCTTTGCATTTCACTTAGCACACTTTACGCACTAAACCCGATGGTACCACCTACCCTGAACTGCCTATCGTGCTGGATACGAACCATAAAGTGAACACCAGTGCTTGGGGCTCCCAGCATGAAGACATTAAAGCCACTGAATACGTAACTGCACCTCATGTTTAAAAGCAAGAAAAAAAAAAATAAGGTAGACAAAAAACGACACACATTTCTGGAATTGTTTCCATTGCATGCAAAAGTCTTTTCACTTACTCTTCTTCTACGCTTCCTGTCTGTTTTAATGTTTTCGTTGGCACGATGTTGCTGCCTGATAAAACTGCGGAAAATCTCTTTTTTTCCCTCCTTCCCCGAACTTTGCTTTCCAATCCTGTCTAGCTCCGTGAATTAGCATGAATTTGCATGCTTACTCCTTTTTCCATTACCCTGTTTTTCCTTATAAACCACGCTTCTCGCTTTTTATCTCTGCTTTTGTCCCTCACCCAGTCTCACCGGCACGGTAATTCCAAGCCTGCTCATTTGACGCTTATTTTATGCAAAGTGTTTTTCTCCTTTATTTTGGCTTTAGATCCCCAAATAAGTTTTTCGTTTGTCTCGAGCGACAAAGCCTAGCTTTTGATATCATTTTAGCAAATTGGCGCGCAGTGCGGCTTGGGCTCAGCCAGGGAAGCTATTTGTTAACTAGCCGGCAGGCTTTTAAGAGCAATCTTCAACAGCAGAAAGCAATCTTTCTAGAAATTGCCTAGTTATTGAGGCTTTTTTTTCTGGGTTAATGGCGGTCCGTTAATAGCAGTGGACGCTATGCAAATTTGTGGATGAAGAAAGCCAACACTTCAAATCTCATCTTCATGCATAATGGCCATTAGCGTCGGTCTGAAAGTCTTATGTGGCAATATTGCTCTTGATGCAAAATTAAGAATTCGGTAGATTGTTTTGAGCCAGTTACAGTACGAGTACTCTGAAAGTAAGAAGTTTGCATAGTGAACATAATCTGTATGTTGTTCTGTGTTCATAACCTGAGGTGTTCCACAAGTCACAACAGTGACCTGTTGTGTTCGATAAGTCGCAACAGTGACCTTTGGTGTTCGACAAGTCGCAACAGTGACCTTAGGTGTTCGACAAGTCGCAACAGTGACCTTAGGTGTACGACAAGTCGCCACCGCGACCTTAGGTGTTGAACAAGTCGCAACAGTGACCTTAAATGTTCGACAAGTCGCCACAGTGACCATAGGTGTTGGGCAAGTGCTAATAGTGACCTCAGGTGTTCGACAAGTCACAAAAGTGACCTCAGGTGTTCGACAAGTCACAACAGTGACCTCAGGTGTTCGACAAGTCGTAAAAGATACCTTAGGTGTTCGACAAGTGACAATAGAGACCTAAGGTGTTCGACAAGTCAAAGCAGTGACCTTAGGTGTTCGTAAAGTCACAACAGGACGTTATGTTGATTTATGCATCTCGTCTTCAAAATCTTGAAAAAATAGCCTTAAAACTTGGGAAAGTCTAGAAATGTGAAATACTTTTTAGCATCTCGGGATTTGTAAAGGAGGTTGTAACTGTCCGCATTGGGGGATTCCGTTAATCGTTAAAGTCTGATATTAAAATAAAACAGAACTATATTTGTTCAAATTCAGTAAACAATTTTAAGCTCTTTGAAAATAGTGGTAATTGGTAGTGAGAGGTGGTTCTTTAATTAATATTTGAGAAATTTGCTTTTAAATTCATAAGCTTCCTAAACGTTTTTATGCGGATCTGAAAACTCACAGATGGAGCAGAAAGAAACGGTACATTTACGTTTGGGGCACTTTGTTCATGGACTTTTGAGCCTAATTTTATTTTTTTTAAATATATAGGAAGTGACTTAGACAGTAAGTTGCTTTTTCGTAATTAAAAAAAGTATACGAATACACTTAAGTTGAAGATTAAATAATTTTACACTCTTGTATATTGTATGTGAGTTTCGTTAATCTGAGTAAATCTGCAATTTGCTGTTAGGTTCAAATTATTGAAGAGAGCTTGAACTTTTTTAACACAAATTAGTTGTCAGCAATATATCGACGCTTACTTTAGAATCAGTCTTAAGAGCTAAAACTTGGAGACTTTCAAATTCACGATAAACGTTAACCAATGCTGATAAGAATGTCATTGGGGCGCCAATTTTTCATGTTTGTTTCACACACATATAATGCACAACTTGCCATTGCTTTGTCATATTCATGCGATATGTGCAAAATATATGGTGCATCCCAAAATTGGATTGACCTGCGAGACGTGCTTTGCTGATAAGATTAGCATGCAGTTGGAACTTTGAAGATGGAAGCTAGTGGCCATTCAAAGAGGATCCATAATAAGATGTTTGTCGAGATTGGCCTTGAGGAAGGTGACACTCCGAGGCACATTAGCCAAGATGATGGAGAGTGTCACGGGAAAAGTGAAGGCTTGCTTTATTGGAAGGTTATCATCTCCAAGGAGCTTTAGGAAGCTGCAACAAAGCCTCGCTTGTTTTCTAATTAAGCAGAGTGAAAAACACGGAACAAGTACTTTAAATCGATCTTCCACATTTTGTAGAAGAGGCAGTTAAACTTTGACATCTTGGTTGATCCCTGTGCACGAGAATGGCTTCTAATACCAACCCTGGTACTGGCTTCAAGTTGAATGATTAAAATGCTTGAACTGCTGAGCTGATAACTGCAAACGTCCATTCGCATTTCAAAGAAAACATTATATATGTACTCCTTTTATCCTCAAAATACTTTTTTCGAATTCAAAATGCGGATGCAATTTTAGGATTACAAAAAACAGATTTAGGAGAAACTTTAAATAAAATTTTCTTAAGTTATCATTGACCTGTTATTAAACCTTTTACGTATACTGTAGTCACCTAAATATTGCAATGGCTGCATTGTAATAAAATTTATTTCATGCAATAATAAAAAAATGAAAATTTATATCACAAATGCGTATGACAACAAGTATATTGAAATATTTATGCTTGTCATTTTAGTCAGGCGATGAAGCTTTTATTGTATGATTGCCGGATTTGGTAAACGTATACAGTACTATAGAAACTATACGTGTATATATCGAAATAACCTTCGAGCAATTAACAATTGTAGCAAACCGCTAATTATATATATCATTTATTTAAAGTACAATAACGATAGGCAAAACACAATTGAGTACAAAAATGAATTTCCAGTTTCCATTAAAATCCAAAACATATTGTGTATTTCCCACAATTAACGTTATTGAAGTGACGTTGAGCATTGAACATCTATTTTCAAACCTATTGCTTGTGCACTTCATTTAATATTTCATTGAATATTTAAACATAGAATGCAAATTTGCCTAGCAATCGATGCTTGGTATTCATAATGACCCCCATGTTATGAGAAAAAGACAAATAAGGAAGTCGATATTCCCACCATTACAATTGATGTTTTACCTTAAAACAAATTTACTGACGAAATATATTAAAACGTTATCATGTGTAACCTGTTTAAAAAACACCTTTCAGTCGACATCTTTCAGACAAATATCTAAAATATTTTAAAACTTATACAAATTCTTGGTTGATTTGATTTTTTTTAATAAAGTACAGTATACTGATTTATATGACTGATTTGACAATCAGTATGTAGTTTTATGGAAATATACTACGTGGATGTGGCCATACATGGAAATAACCGTGTATATGTTTGGTCACATATAGGAGAGACCGGAGAGCATTGAAACATTTTTTACGAAAATAATTTGTACACATAAATAACTGTACTATTAATCTAAAATTGTAAGACTGTGTGGTTTAACAAGTGGCTGTCTATCATTCTATGACAATTTTAGGAAACAAATTCTATCAAATGTACATACTGTAAAATTTTATCGTTTGAAAAAAATGTTGTGGAATGTCTCATTTTATCCCACTCCTGGGGGTAAAATTAGACTTCATGAATTCGACAAAATTATGCAAAAAAGTATAATAACTTGCATTTATCAATGTTAGACTGAAAAAAATGTATCGAGTTTCATCTTAGAAAGGTACTTTAAAAAGGTAACTTCAATGTGATTTCTATCTTTCACATTAAAATCGTTCAATTTAAAATTTTAAAAAAGTATTTTTTACTTATTTTAATTTTTTTAGCTTTGTTATACATACAAATTAATAATTATCAAAATTAATAACATTTACAAAAGTGTAAATTATAAGCTTGGTGAATGTGACTCCCCTTGCCTCTTTAGAGACTTAAATTGCGTCAAATGCAATTATACTCAACTAAAGCGATATGTTTTACTTTATTTAGCAATAAGCTATACATTGATCAGCAACAGATACAATATCTATAGCAAATAATTCAGGTAGAAATAATAATGATTTTTGTTAGAAAAAAATGTCATTTTACAATTCGAAAACCAAATCTTTAAAATTCTTTATACACTATCTGTTTGTTGCATAGATTGTTATATAATAATTATAATCTCAAGCCAATATTTACAATAGAAACAATTATTAAGTCTCTATAACACCTTGCCACGTATGTCGAGTGGGCTATGTGCTTGCCTGGTTGAGGTCAATTTGAAATTTTAAGGTTGGGAGAAATTCCTTGAGTGGTCACGAGGTCACGTGTAGATTGTTGCACGTTAAAGACCCTATCGAGAGGGGGAGGAAGTCCCCCCTTCGTAGGCAAAATTGTCAGGTAGGTGATGAAGGCTCTTCCCCTGGCGTTTGTGTTTACCCTCGTGTTATAGAAATAGGCTAAGGTTAAAAATCAACAAACAACAACCCCATGTATCAATGCTCCCCAGTCCTCCTAGGTGTTTTCATCAAAAGAAATTAACGTAGTACCGGTTTTGTGTTACGAATTGGTATTAAGGGTTTAGAGACAGTTTAGGCAAGAAATTTTGATGGTGCAATGTGTGGTGGAATAACTTAAGGATAGGCGTGCACTGATGATTTCATTTAAGCAACTATCTACTCACCAATTTGAAACACATTAGTTTCTATGGAATCTCGTGCACTGTCGAGTTTTTAATCCCCCAACTAAATAATTGCAACGGGTTCCATTCTGAGGGTAATTTAATTACCTATTACCGGTTTGTCATAACGGCCAACAGGTTTTGGGTGATGTATGTTGATAAAGATCGCTGGTGCTCGCCTAGAGGAAATTTAGTTTAATTAAAAAAAAGTTGCTAGTGTGCTTAGCCTAAGTGATCATGTTTTGATTTAACTGATGCTTATCGGTCAACACTACTTATTAACGGGGATTATAGGACATTTTTCAAACTTGTTTATTAATTTTAAAAAATCTACCAGTCCAAAGTGAAAAACAACAATATGATGCACTTGCTGATCCATCAAGCTATTTTATACAATTTTTACTTTTATTTAAACTCTTTTTGTTTGGCTGTGAGTGTCGTTGCAAATTTACCCATTCAAAGGGATAGGTTGTAATCCCCCTTAATCAATGCAACGTATTGTTAGTCCGATCTTTACTTAATTGCTGCTCGAGAAGATTGCAGTAGAACAGCCCTGCATTGTTAGAAATACAAAGCCAAAAGTTCACATGTTTCCAGGTAATGTTGAAAGGGGACAATATTAGTTTTTCACCTCCTATTGGCTTAAAGGCCTTCCAGCATTGCTTTTGTTTTTCAAGATGGCCGTCTGATTTGCGGCCATTGAGGAAAAAGCGTTGCTGGAAAGCCCATACACAGTCATGAAGTATTGCACGCGAATAAATTCAGTATTTGCTCGATTCCTTTCCTGTTTGCATTTGCACGTTGCCCTACGCATGAGACTGCTTGCACCCACCGCTTGTGGAACACGACGCTAAAAAAGCCCATTTGGTTGCGCAGGGAAAAACGGAGAAATAGCAGCGCCGTAGGATACAGCGTCTTCATTGGCTCTCTGAAAGTGGTCAACGTGTCTTCTTGGTAGTCGATGCCGAGCATGGTGCATTGATGGCAGACTATCACATATCAAAGCGATGGAACCAAAATCGATTTTAAGTTGATCGCCAACGAAACATTTTGGAGACAAGAACTTGGACTGAAAATATACAACAAAAAATAACCGCTTCGTTCACCGACTGCTGACACAAACTTTGGCCAAGCGCCACTTCAGATTGGAATGCTACTCCATTGGAAGGTCTGAACAACCTTCTTGGACATGTTGCTCAAGACTACGGACCCCACCGCCTCACTCAGAACCCATAGCACACTTCTGTGGGTTTCGGAAACGACTTTTCCAGAGGTTGAGATGCGAGTGTGATGCAACTGGTACAATATTTTAAAATGATGATGAGCACTATATACCTCCTACACCGGCTATACAAAAAAATATATCACTTAGTGTTGTTATTTTGAACAGTCTAAGGACATTTATTTAATAATTAATTTGCCAAGAATCCAACGTTTTGATGATTGAGTTTCTCCCCTGATAAATCCTGACAAAACTACTCTATACAGTTACAGTCAAATAGAATGACTCGGAGGTGATTTAAATGTGTGACATTGGTTTTGTTACTATTAAACCGAACGCTGATTTCTTCCGAAGTATATTAAAAAAATTATTATACAGTAATCGTAAAATCATAAACATTGTCATAGTAGTTGTTTAGGATTTAGTAGCAGACGATTACTTTTACTTGAGATAAGTCTAACGTTAAAATAATTCTTAAAATACCAATATTGAGATTAAATTTTACTATTGTCGGTAAAGGCAGTATATGGTGATCTGTTTCACTTATGATAGTTCTGTTGTAACAATTGAACATATCTGAAGGGTTTATTTCTTCATGTGCTCAATGATTTTTTTTTTGATAAACACATGTGTTCTTAAGGCAACAACAACGTCAAAATTCCAAAATACGATTCCCAATAAGACACATACAATAAATTTAGAAAAATTTTTTTTTACATATTATAACAATTTTTCTGTCTTTTCAACTTTTTATA
This sequence comes from Julus scanicus, assembly GCA_034698625.1. NCBI lineage: Eukaryota > Metazoa > Arthropoda > Diplopoda > Julida > Julidae > Julus > Julus scanicus. The sequence continues at coordinate 8,137 of JAQGBW010004474.1, forward strand.
CTACAATGAAAACTACCAAACTACAAACGTTAAAATTGTTATGTTTTTACGTTTCAATAACTTTCTTTGGGTAAAGAAATCAATTAAAATACTGTATAAGCTGCGTGCTAGTTTTTTTTAATAAACAGTACACATTGAAGAATAATTACCATATTTAAAATTAGAGAAAAAATTTGAAATTATGACAAAATTTCAGCAATTATGTAACTTAGTAATAAATTAATTACGTTTTTAATGGCAGCATCATGAGCAGGAGTGATGAAGGTTGTTGACCTACCTTCGATCACGGTATTTATCAGTCGAATTTGTGCTTCAGTCATAAAATACATCTTGAAATAGGTTTATTTACAGTGTTGTATGAAAACAATGATACTGTTCATTGCAAAACTGTTTGTCAGTAATTTGTATTTTTCGGAATGTCATCCATCATATTTTTTCAAAAGTCTGATTCATGCCTTTTTAACTGCTAGAAATGGTTGCTAGAATAGTATTTAGAACTAAAAACAAATAGTGAATGTATTTTAAACGTTAAGATCACTGGTCATAAACGTAAATAATTTAAGCACAAACAAACATAACACGTCAGTTTCGTTCAAATAAACATGTTGAAAAAGTGGTTATTTGTTAAACATAACCCCAGTTGCTTCACACTTGCTCTTCGGTATGTCAGAATTGCGAATGGTAAACAATGTTACACGTTTCATCACGACCTTATTTTTTGTAAAATAACCATCAAAGGATTTAGTCACACTGTGTTGTGAAATCAGCAAAGTGCGACCATTAATTAACGTTATTTCATTTTCGTCATCGTTTTCGACCGTATGAAAACTGCGAACGTGTTGTTGCAACGTTTACCAAAACTGCGTTTCCACGGCTTTCGCTAAATGTGAAGTAGTGAGTATTTCAAGTAGCCTCTTCATCCTAGTGGCTCTCCGTAATGGTCATTTTGTATATAACTGCATCACCCATGCCATCCATTAAATCGGCCATCTCTGAAGAAATGACATTTTTATAAGCTGGGAACTTCAATTTGGAAAAAAAACAGGCACTTTTCTGACAATATTAAAGAATATACAACTTTATTTCTTCAATTAGGTTTAGCATCCAGTTTCCTTGTTATGTCGAAATACTTGTATATAGGCCTATCGATGTTAGCCTTGATTGTTTAAGTACACAATAAAGAAAATTTGCTGTTGATATATCTTCGGTTGTTTATCTCAATTTCTAATGTATTTTGGATACTAGGGACAACTTCGTGTATTTTAAGGATAGTAAACAAACTTGGCTACGAGTGGAAGAAAAAAGGGGAATCATATTAAATCATGTGCATAGTTTAACTGCCATTTTGGCATTAAAAATATATTAAATTTCTTTATTGAGCATAAGTAGCAATTTATTTCTGCTTTATTATATAATTCTTGCAGTATTCTTCCCAAATCAAGTAGATTTATTAAATGATTAACTTGCATTAACTCCCACATATAGTGAATAACCGTTAAATTCATTTCTATAAGCGTTTTCATAATTCAAGTGTTTGCATCAGGGTATAGAAATTAGGATAGCAGTAGGAAGGTCTTCCAAAATTATTTGGTTAATTGTAACATAAACATTTAACATCCTTTGATTAACGATTATGGAAAAAACCTTAATTTGTTATAATACTTCCTTTCTAGCAATTCTGAACATGATTTCTGATTTTACCTTCACTGTAAAAATTCAGTGCAAGTTCTAAATCAAGTTCTGAAGTAAATTAAGTTTTATCCTTTTCAAGAGTTGTCTTTGTTCTCTTAAGATGAACCACTGTTGACCATTTCTTAACTTGGAACATCACGGCCTAGATTCTCATTCGGATGTATAATTCAGCAGGCAAAATTGAAAAGCCATCCGCGATCATCAATATCGACTGCATCCTGCCAGATAATTGATGGCGATGTCGCTTGAGAAAAAAAAAAGTTTGGGGGCCATTCGTCAGATTTTCCACTAAACTTTTGAATTAACTGCCTTTTGTCATCAGGTCTCTTCTTTGTCAAGCTCTCGATCCAAAATTAATGAAAAATAGATGAGCGGGGGCGTTTGACTTTTGTTGATCGAGCCCGACGAAATGCATTCGTTTCCATCTCACCATATTTCATTTCGTCATAAATCTTCTTGCTTCTCTGCACAGAATGAGACATATTAAATTCTCGTAAAGTAGAGACGAAGTGGTTCTCTTCCTACATAATAATGAATTTCCCATTGGAGTTACGCATCAGAAGACATACCAGCATTTATAATTTTGTCGATGGCTGAAAATATCTCCCTATCGAGGAACCAAGTCATTTCGAGCTTTTGGGAAATGGGAACGAACTTCTTCCTGGTTAGGAATACTTGCATTATTAATCTCTGCAGGCTATTGGTTGGTAGGAGGTCAACCGAAAACGTTGTTCGTGCATTAAATCGAAACAATATCCCCAAAGTCTATTTGCATTAGTGGTTTTGATTAAAAAATCGCGAAGCGTTTGTCTTGAAAATGAGTCGAAATTGCACATTCTGGTATTCAGCTGATTTTCTTGTACTTGGCGGTTATGTACATTTTTCATCCTTCTTTTCTAGATTACTTTTTGAGTTTCTGACGTCTTTTCCCTTCCAAATTACAGGCTAATAGGACTTGCCCACGTTTTTAGTAGTTCAACTTTATATTTTGGTTAATTGACGTTCCGGTTAATCAACACGCTGTGGTGTTCACAATTAAAGGAGTCCAACGGTAAGTGTAATTTTTAATTTAATCACATTTTCATTCCTAGAGCTGCTTTGGAACTTCTGATCAGAGTAATTCAATACAATTTACCGTCAGCATTGTATTTATCAAAGTATTTCAACAACCCACTGTATTAGGTATATTTCAATGCTGACAGTAGTACACTGAGTTGAGCTGAAAACTAGTGGTATGTATATATCGATGAATTTACCAAGATTATTCACTAATGTAAAGGTGCTGCACATTACAAATGACATAAAAATAAGAGTACTTTGAACAACGGCAAAATATCAGACGTTGAAACTTTGTATACAGTGGCAATATTTAACTGAGTTTTAATAATATTCAATGTATTTTCCCCCATTTATTGAATTATAAGTTAGGAAAAATGGCAGTATATAGCATAAACTTTGGTAAGCTTTTAACTTACAATTCATAATAGGCTTACATTTCATTGTAAGTCATATGCCAAAGTGCACCAAAAGAAATAAATATTAATAAAAGCCATCATTTCTTGAATTTTCTTTTATCGATAACGTAATAAAAGTTGTTATATATTAATGGTTGCTAAATACGGAATGCATAGCCCCCGGATCACAATTGAATTATATTCCTCGTCTTCATTGAACATTGATGCAAAAAGTATGTTCTTTCCTGATATGACGTTGCCAACAAAAGTGAAAAAGAAATGATTTTTTATATGAATAAATAATCGAAAAGTTTTCCTTTGAAAACTTTCAGATAATCTCTTTGAACACATTTACATTCTGAATGTTAGAAAAAACTATAGTCTATATATAATTTAATTTTACAGACATATATAAAGCGAAATGCTATATACAATTTTCAATATGGCATTAATAATGTTAGATTGTTATTATTTTTCTGAATTTCATCGCTGATGCAGTTTTTTAAATTTTGATCTTGCTTAATATCATTGAAAAAAAGCACTTATCAATTTGTTATGACATTTTTTAAAGTTAAAGCTTAAGGTTTGAATTATTAATGTCTGCGCACTGTATCTGTTTATATATTACTTTTAAAGAATAATCGTCAAACTTTTGAAGAGATTACAAGTGGATTTATATTCCTGTAGCTCAATTTTTCTAATGATGGATAATTTTTAATTGTGTACCAGTATAGATTGTTTAGAAGTTATAATACATAGTATTTGAAAATTTTCAAATCGCTTTTCCTGTTTTTTTTATACCATTTGAAACATATTGTTTTGAATTCCTGCATTTATCATGTACCCTTTGAAAACGTTCAAATGAACGCTTAAATGCATTTTTATGCTAAATATTATAATAGTATGTTTAATATGCCTATTTATTTAAATCCAATTTCCGTAACATTATCACAACATTTGGTGTAAAAAAATGTTTGAGTCTAAATAAGGAATTTAGTTAAAAAGCATATTCATTATATCTTTTTTGTCACTATTTTTCCTATGATTCTTCCGTTAAAGATTCATTCTGATATCTGATAGTATATGCTAAAATTCTTGATTTTGCCCAGTTTAACATTATTTTGAAGCTTCTCATATTTTCTGAAACAGTGGCATTTTTACATTGCCAATAATATTCAAGAGCATACACTCTATACATGTAGATATGCAGCAGGTTTGGTTCTGCAAATACGCTGCGATATGTCTTTATCAGACAATACCCAGTCTTCGAACTTGTGCTCAGATTAGATCAGGCTAACTCAATAGAAAGAACAGAAATCAGTATGGCATGAGTATGCAAGTTCAGCCTATGTTGGCCAGCACAAAGACCTGCACCATCGCTTTTGGCCCTGACAAAGAGGTTTTAGCTGTCTTTCAAGAAATATTTCTATCTGAAATATATATTTCTTTTGAAAGATTCGCCTCTTATCTTGCAGCTCTTGTCGAGCCAAGAACAGGATCGATAAGACCTGCCCCGAGGGATCGGGAGATTTGATGGCGAAAATGATGATTGGTATAAGTAGAAAATGGACGAAAAACTGCAAAAAATGCAAGATGATAGATAAAATGTGCTGCGCCAACCATCAGCAATATTTCAGAAGTCTAACATATAGAATATAATTTGGAGCCATGTTTAAATTGTGTTAGTTGATGTGGAACACGTCCTGTTAGTGTAACACTTTCCATCATCTACCATTCAGAAATATATAAGAATGTATCAATAACATCACTGTAAAATTTTTACAAATTTTTTTCACAAATTTAGGAATACATTCTAATGGAACTGTATTGTAATCAATCTTTATTGGAATTATCTGGACATTTTTTAAAAATTGCATGTAGATTTGAGTTGAGTGTGTTACGAAAGTTGAAGGGCACCTACTAATATATTTCTTTACCATAGCAGTAGTTTTTGGATTTGCTAGCATTCAAATTTTTTTTTGCTATTGACAGTACGGTGGTGATTCCAATCAGAGAGTTTGACTTCTTATAAAAATTCTCCCTGCTGGCTTATTAATTACATATGTTAGCCATATATAGCCATGTTTGGGCTGTATATGTGCCATACTTAATCACGTAATGTAGAATATTTGACTAATGATTGGTCACATGAGGTTCATGATGATCTGTGTGTGTGGCTTCCAGTTTGCCCAGAATAGGGAGTTCTACTACCCCGTACAACAATAATGTGCAGAAATTGACCAGAAAAATATCCCAGTGCATTTCCTGCAGAAACTATTATGCAAAAATTTTAATACAATTCTGGCAATTTGTATTCCCATAAAATAGTCTGCACAGCTTTTAACCAAATTTCTTTAGAATTTTAAAGATTCTTTAAACTTGCAGAAATACTCTAAACTAAATAACCCCTCTAATCTAATAACCCCTCTTAAGT